>PVLA01001225.1:9337-201157 GCA_004027455.1 Hydrochoerus hydrochaeris
CAAACCAGAGTGGATATTCTAGTGAATCTTGTCATCTTCAGTGCAGTTGCCTATACTCTCAGACTTGATACTATCAATCATAACAGCTTTGAATAAAATCTATCAATACAAAACAGTGATCTAACAAACCAGATTTGATTACAATCAGTTATGGTAAAACAGTGTAGGTTTTACAGAGCTTTAGATTGACTTAATAGGAGATTAAGGATGATTACCGTACTATATCCTGTTATTTTCAGGATTACTGTTTGTACCCTCAAATCTAGTACAGGTAGAATGACTGAAACAGAATATAATACATCTAAGCAGAGTAGTGTGAGTAATGTGGGTTTTTAAATCCTGGTGCACTATTAACAATATAGTGTATCAAGTCCATCTATGTTAGAGATTCTAGCCAACCTTCTCTGCCTCATTTCTGCTATGCTATTTTTCTCCCTGTTTGTCTACTTTTCCCCTGCATTCTACTGCCTGCCCCACTCATTGAGGCCTTTCTGCCACTATTCCTAAAATCCTGGTATTTTTTTTCTTTCTCTCTCTCTAGAATGTCCTTCAGTATTCTCAGTAGGGTTAGATTGGTGGTCAGAGACTCTCCCAGGTCCTCTTTGTCATGGAAGCATCTTATATCTCCATTAATTTCTAGTGACAGTTTTGCAGGGTACATCAATCTGGGCTGGAGGTTATTTTCTTTCAGGGCTTGGAATATTTTGCCCAAGCTCTTCTTGATCTGATGGTCTGTGTTGAGAAGTCAGCCGTGATTCTGAAGGGCTTACCTTTATCGGTAATCTGTTTCTTTTCTCTGATGGCTTTTAAAATTCTGTTTTTATATTGAATTTCTGGTATCTTTATTATTATATGTCTGGGTGTAGATCTGCTTTGGTTGTAGGTGGCTTGGATTCTGTATGCCTCACATAACCGAATGTCATTTTCTTTTCCCATGCTTGGGAAGTTTGCCTTAATTATTTCCATAAATAGCCTTTGTAATTTGCCTGTAGGTATTCCTGCTTCTTCATTCACATTTCTTATTCTTAAATTGTAGATTCTCTTATCATCTTCTAGCCCTTGTATTGTTACTGCCTGTTTCCTTGTTATTTTTAAGAGATCTTTCCTTTCATGATCACACATTACAAACTTGTCTTCAAGTTTTGATTGTCTATCCTTAGTTTCTTTTAAGGCATTTTACCAGCTTTCAATGGAGTTTTTCATTTCCTGGTAGTTTCTTTGAATCTGCTTCATGTATTCTATATTTTCTTTATATTCTTTATCAAATATTTCTCTCCTTTTTTTGTGTTCCTCCCTTCTTCTGTCTGTATTTTCCTGAGAGATGCTTCCTGAGAGCATTTCTTTTATTACTCTGCTCATATGTTGCTTTACCTGATTTAATATTTCAGTTTTGAGCTAGTCTACAAGGTCCCAAAAATATCTCTTAATGTCCATTGAAGCCATGTCTGATGTTGTGTGTTTGCCACCCTCAGTCTGCCTTGTTTTTCCCTCTCCTGGATCAGGGCTCTCAGGGTTCTGGGCTGGGGGCCTCCTCCTGCCTCTCTCTCCTGTCATGGTCCTGGCTTCCTCCACACAGGTCACATTGCAGGTCCCAGCTCCCTTTCCTGTTGGCCACGCCTCCTCCAAAGCACGCTTGTGAGGGTCCCCCCCCCCTCTCCTTACTGCTCTTATCACTGAGGTGCAAGCAGCAGCTGCCTAAGCCTGCCCCTCCCCACCGGGCCAACCAAACTGCAGAGGCCTTCCCCGGGTTAGTGCCTGCTAGGCACAGGGAATCGATTTGGGATGGCTGATTGGGTCCTAGTCAGGGGCACTGCCCAGTCCAAGCAAATCCCAGGAATCTGCTTTGGGGAGGGAGGAACCAATTGAAGTCACTGTTGCTCCCAGTTCAGACTCCTCCTGCCAGATTCCAACATGTCGCCCATTTGATCGCGCCCTTCCCATGAGGGGGCATGTCCCAATCCCAGGACTGACTGTGGATTAATGAAAGTCCCTTTGCTGATTCTGCTCTCAGTTGGGCTCACCAACCCCCAACTTCAGCGCTGCTCTGCTTCCTGGAGTTGTGGTGGGAACCAGTTTGGGCAGCTCTGCCAGCCGTGGCAGATTCAGGCTGGTGCAAATTCAGTCTGCTGCAAAATTGGTGGGTTGCAGCGAAAACACTGTGTCCAGCTGTTCCAGTTGTAGTCCCAACATATTTGACAAGCTTTTTTATGTTTTAATTTCTTCCTGTGTCAAGAGGATCCATCTTCCTCTGTCTGGGTCTCTCCAGAGTGTTTTATTCTGGCATATGAGTTGTTTCTCCTGGGAGGCTCTTTTTTTTGTTGCTCAATGATCGGCCATCTTGTCTTCCTCAAAATGCTTCTTTTTTAAAAGAGAATAAAAACAATAAAAGTGATACAAAATTTCAAAACAAGATGATAATAAATTAACAATAATTATTGTTATCTTCAAAATAGTTGCCCTGATTATGAGATACAGGAATGTAAAGTTGATCAAACAACATAAGCACTACGTGTTCCTTTCAATGAACTAATAGAATGAGTAGTACAATTATCTTAGTTATCTTGTGTATATACATTTGTATCTTCCCTTTCCTTCTTTTCTCCATTCCCCATCACAGTTGTTCTTTCTTTTTGAATAGTTTCCTTCCCTTTCACAATAGCCATTGTATCTTTTGGATCTTCTTTACTCTTTCAGTTTGACCATTCAGTATGATGTTGACTGCTTGTTTGTCATAGATAGCTTTTATCTGATTTGGTAAAGGTCATCTATGATGATTTTCTGTAGGAATTTTATCAAGAATGAATATTAGATTTTGTCAAAATCTTTTTCCGTATCTATTGTGATGATCACAAGTACTTTGTCTTTGGCTCTTTGATATAACATATTACATTTATTCATTTGCATATTTTGAAACATCCTTGTAGTCCTTGGATGAATCTCACTTAGTGATAGTGTATAATCTTCTTGATAATTTGCTTCATTCTGTTTGCTAGCATTTTATTGATGATTTTTACATCCATGTTCATTAGGGAGAATGGTCTTTAGTTGTCTTGCTTTGTTGAGTCTTTCTCCGGTTTTGATATCAGAGTAATATTTGCTTGAAAGCATGAGCCAGGGAGAATTGTTTCCCTTTCCATTTCATTAAAGAGTTTGAGAAATGGCATTACATTTTCCCTAAATTTCTTGTAGATCTCAGCTGTGAATCCATCAGAAGCTGGGCTCTTCTTTACTGGTAAGTTTTAGTTACATTTTTATTTTTTATTATTGTATTATTCTTAATTTTTAATATATCCTTGCTCTAACTTTGGTAATTCATATATTTCTAGGAATCTATTCATTTTGTCTATGTTTTCAGCATATGAGAGTAAAGAGTTTCAAAGCAGGATTAGATAATAATGAGAATTTTCATATGATCAATAGAAATTTAACCCTTTTCATTCCTTATTTTATGAATTTCAAATTTTACTTTCCCTTTTGATAATGTTTTCTAGGAGTTTATCACTTTTATTTATTCTTGCAAAGAACCAATTTTTTGGTTTGTTAATTTTTTGTATTATTTTCTTAGTCTCAGTTGCATTAATTTTTCTGCTAATCTTTATAATTTCCACTGTTCTTGGGGCTTTAGGCTTCACTTGCTCTTCTAGTTTGAAGTGCAGTATTAGGTTGTTTATTTGTGCTTAGTCCATTTTCTTGATGTGAGAATTCACTGCTACAAATTTTGAGAACTTCTTTCACTGTATCCCACAAATTCTGTTATGTTATATTTGCATTTTCATTTAATTTTAGATATTGCTTAATATCTTCTTTAATTTTATGTGACCCACTGGTTGTTCAGGTGATTGTTACTTAATTTCCATGTATTTATGAAGCTTTGTGGTTACTTTTGTCATTAATTTCCAATTTCACTGCACTATGGTCAGATAATATGCATGGGATAATTTCAGTTCCTTTGCATTCACTTAACCATGTTCTATGAGCTAGTACATGGTCAATTTAAGAGAATGTCTAGTGTGCAGCTGAGAAGAATGTGCATTCTAGTGTTGTGGGGTGAAACACTCTGTAAATGTCTACTAAGTCCATTTCTTCACTAGATTGGTTCAGTTCTATTATTTCTTTGCTGATTTTTTTTTTGTATAGTGATCTATCTCTTTGTGACAATGGGTTGTTAATGTCCCCTGTAACAATTGTTGTATTTGTTATTAGACTTTTTATGTCTATTAATATTTGTCTCACACAGTTGGGTGTTACCATATTTGGTACATATATATTTATGATCACCATCTATTCCTCTTGAAGTTTTCCCCTAAAAAAAAGTATGCAGTAACCTTCTTTATCTCTTTTGTATATTCTTGGATTGAAGTTCACATTGTGTGCAAAGAGAATACCTACCCATGCTTTTTGCTGAGTTCTTGTTGCATGGAATATTATTTTCCATCCTTTCAATTTCAGTCTCTAAATTTCCTTTTGAATTAAATGAGTTTCTTGTATAGAACATATTGTTGGATTTTGTTTTTTGACCCACTATACCAGTCTGTTTCTTTTGATTGATGAATTGATACTATTTACTTTAATGGTTATAACTGATATGTATAGATATTTCTTTGCCATGTTATCTTCTTGTTTTTTGTTCCTTACTTTTCCCCTGTTTAGTTACTTGCCCTGCCTCTTTGTTTCTTTCTGTTGTTTTTCTTGGAATTTTGGTTATTTTTATCTCTGTCTAGAATATCTTGAAATACTCTTTGAAGTGTTTGTTGGTCAGTTTTCTTGGTCATGGAAGTATCTTTCTTTTTTTTTTTTGTACTAGAGATTGAACTCATGACCTCATGCTTGCCAGGCAGGCATTTATGCCACTGAGCTAAATCCCTGGCCATCTGCATTAATTTTGAAACATAGTTTTTCAGGGTATATCAATCGAGGTTGAAAGCTGTTTTCTTTCAGGACTTGAAATACTTTACTCCAAGCTCTTCTTGACTTGAGATTATGTGTTGATAAGTCTGGCATGATTCTGTTTTTATGCTGAATTTCTGGAAACTTGATTATTATATGTCTAGGTGTAGATTTATTTTGTTTATGGGTTATGGGCATTCTTTATGCTTCACTTATCTGTATGTCAGATTATTTTTCTATCCTTGGGAAATTTTCTTATATTACTCCTATAAATAGTGTTTTTATGTCACTTGTGTTGGCTCCTGCTTTTTTGTTGATACCTGTTAGTCATATATATATATATATATATATATATATATATATATATATATATTGTTTCCTCTATGGCCTCATGGAGTTGTTTCTTTACTTTGGTTGTTATTAAATCAGAAATTTAAAGTGCACAACTTCCAATTTATCCTACATTTATCTCTCCTAGACTTGCTCTGGTGAGCTAGAGGTCTGATATTGCATTTTCCTCCTTTATCTTGACATTAACCAATTCGAAAAATTTTTATTTTGTTTTCCACGATGATCCTTGTGAGTTTTGGTGCTAAGTAGCTATAGCACTAGTGTCAAGGCCTCTCTAGAAATGTGTGTTCTTCAGGGATATCTTCTGTGTGTAGGGGATTCTTGGTTTGTGTCCTCCCCATGATGCTCCCTTCCCAAATTAATTAAGAGTGGAATGTTGGTTTCTGTTTGGCTCATTCCTCAGTCTTTTAGTATAGGGCTCTGGTGAAGTTACTACCCTAGAGCTTCCCAATATTGTTACACAAGGGAAAACAATTGCAACAGGTATGACATTCTGAGTACAGTAGTGCAATTAGCAACAATGACATTATCAAGCACAATTTAGAAACTGACAAACTGTGATAACTATTGAGTTGTACTTTAGATCATAAGAGCAAAGTCTATAGTTATATAATAGTACCAAGCATAAATTATGACTTGTATTCAATATGTTTCTCCTTGTTAGAGTGGGTTTACCATGGGTTAATCCTGACAAGCCAATTGTTGATACTTTTTGTGTTGGCTGCCAGTTCTGTGGTGTAGTGGAATGGGTCAAGCACCTAGGTTCCTCTGGCCAAGATTTCCAGGGTGGTGAGGAGATGATGAGAGGGCTTCTCCCCCTCCATGCACCTTACTGAAGTTTCTAGGGTGGTAGAGACAGGATGAGTGGGATTTCTATCCTCCCAAGTGGCTCACTGTGGTTTCCCCAATAGCAGAGAAGTGATGAGCCAACAATATACTTCTTTTCTTTTCTAAAGTAAGATTGTACCCATTGCTAGTGGACACACCAATTATTAGAAAAGACTTAATTTCCTTAATTGGCAATTTAAAACAGGCTTCATTTTTACAAATAATAAGTACATGAAGTATTCTCTAAACAATGAAAAACAAATACAGATTAAATTTCATCACATTTCACAAAACCTTATATTTAATATGTGCCTTGTAAATGTTTATTAAATGCCAGTAAATTCATACCAAATTGTTTTCTTGTCAACAATGATTTTCTTACTGTTCAAATAGATATATTAAAATGATGAAGTTTGCTTTGATTAAAGTTTTGAAAGGAAAAAATAAAAAGAATTTCCTTTCAATAAAGACGCAGGGGTCTGTCAGTTGCTGGAAATTTAAAAAATATTGAAGAATGGAAATAGAAAATATAAGAATGAGCCTGTTGTATATTTACTCAAATGTTTATTTTTATTATGAACAAAGACAATGTGTAAAGGAAGCATGAGATCATATATTTTGAAAAAGAAGGCAATCTGATGTAAATAACTCAGTGTCCTTAAGCCATAGACATATGCAGAGATTTGAATGTATGCACACTTACACACACACATAAACAGCAACATTCTGTCCACAATCTAGAGAAATCCAGAGGGTTGAGGAATATCATGCTGGGAGATACTTTGAAAAATCTATTTCTAACTAAGTTGTTTTAAGAGAAATTTAATTTCGACTAAGAAACCCCATTAATGTATGTTAGGATTCTTCATATAAATTATTTTGTGTAAATGAAGGAAAGGAAAGAAGAAAAGAGAGCATTATAATAAGACATTCGTGACTCAGAAAATTCTTTATTCAGAATATGTTCCTTGTGGTGGAAAAAGAAACTGCAAGAATCAAATGAGTTAAATCCAAATCTAGATACTCATGAAGGAGTTGAAATATAGAGTAGAAAAATCAATAAATTATATTGACATACTTTTCCTTTTTCACAGACTTTATTATCTTGCTACTATATATTAAAAAGTAATTTTGTTATTATAAAAGACATAAGCTTTAAAATTTGAAAACATTTTTACTTTATTTCTCAGTAAAGAAAGTAATCATCTATCAAGAGAAAAAGTCTCATTTTTTTGTGACAGTAAATGAAATCCAATTTAGGGACACAAGGTATTTCAAGAACTCCAAATGCAATTTCTAAAATATAGTTATTTGTCTAATTGACAGTTTTATACCTATGGTGGTTTAATTTAGAAGTAAGGAAAGATAATTGCACTTTTAATTTTCTCATTTTCTATCAAGTAGAATATTCTTCCCGCTTTTTGAAGGAAAATTGCTTTGGTAGAGATGCCACTTTGAATATCATGAAGCTTTAAATAGAATTTTATTATATAAAATGCAGATTATTTAATTATTGTAGTTGTTATAATTTGAAACCACGTGGAATTACAATGAAACTGATTTGATAGATTATAGAATGAAGAAAAAATTGGAATGTTTTAATTTAAATCAACTTAATACTCTGGTTTTCTATACATATAATGTGATTTTAATTAAGTTTCTGTGCTCCTATAAGCCTTCTATAATAGAAAAAATGAGCAAATAGTTCAAGAGTAAAATTGCTTTCTTAGGCAGAGACTCGATTTATCCTTATCATGCTAGGTCTACCATCCTTTCAGTACAAAGTTTTTTAAAACAGACCTTATAGCTTCTCTGAAGTCTGTTTTCTGACTGTCACAAATTATTTCCCCTCTACAAATAACCACAAGTCAAACTAGGAAATTATTCAGTAACAATTTGAAAATGGTACTCTCTGCTCATCTTCTCTTCCCTGTACTATCATCTGAGGAAACATTTCAAAAGGATAGTTGAGTACACCAGTTTCATGTCTATGCCCCCACAGTGCCCCAAAACTTAATTTAAGCTACAATTTTAATGTACTATATTTCTTGTTTCTTTATGTGCCAAATAAATTAATCAGTTTATATATTTGTTACATCCTTTCTTAGCTGCATCTGTTGATATTAGAATGCAGAGATAAGTAATGTGTTTCACTGTAATAAATGAAGTATTTACTACATACCTGTAAGAAATTCAAAACAGGATTAGAATCTGTGAAGGATGCAGAAGGACAAGGAGGGCTAGAGAGCTAGTTCTGCAGATAAAGGACAGAGTCTCATTGAGAGACATGCATAGGTGAAATAAACTGAAGAGTTTCACAAAGCAATTATAAACTGAATGAAACTAAGATAAAACTCAATGTAAATTAAGGAAAATTTTGTTCTTCATATGTGACATGAGTTATCTTATGGTTGAGTGTATTTATTTTAACTCTACTGATAATCAAGTTACCCTAAAATTCATGTACTTTTATGCCTCTGTTAATCTGTGGTTTGTGGAGTAGTAAAACCCTATGATGTATTTATTTAACTAATAGTCATACCTATTGCTTGCTAAAAATGAATCAAAATACAGATAGCATACTTCTGTGGAGCTTAGCCAAGCATATATTTCAAAGAATGATGCTATAAATTTAATTGAATATTTGCAAGAGGTAAAGACAAAGAAATAAGCAATGCATAATTTATTAGAGTTATGAAAAACAGAAAGAATTTTGAAAATACCTCTAAGAAAATGATGCTTGACTTAAACTGAAATGTAGAAGATAAAAATGAATAAATAATAGAATCAAAAAGCATTTGTGTGTATAGTGGGGAGTGAGATTTACTGCACAGAACTCAGGTCAGCAGACCAGAAGGTAAGAAAATTAAAGGAGCTAAAACTCACAGAATGCAGTTGATGGATAAAATATCTTAGAGTTCTGCAGAAATTTAAAAAGGTCAAGTCATGTGAAGTCCTGTTTGTATGTACTATTCTATTTTTAATTAAAAATACAGAAAGTCATTGACAGATGGTACAGAGAATAAAATGTAAAATTGTGCTTTCTTTTGTGTCTTCTTAAAGATTCAAAGAGTGCTTTCATTTCATGGCCCTGTTTTATTTATATAGCTCATGTTTGCCTTGATAAAAACTGAGGCGCATTGCCTGGTTTGTAAAAAAAATAATTTATAGCATTAATATCTACTTTTTCAGGATCTAATGAAAGCCACCATAAAAGCAAATATTCTTTAAGATTGGTTATTAAATTTATCATCAAATGATTTATAACAATAACCTAAAGGTTTTAAGTATGGTATGTGATTTGTTTTCCACATACTGCACAGTAATTATTGTTTTTGAACTGACTTCTGTCAGCACTACTCACAACCTGGTGACCATTCTTAAACTCCTTCTATGACGATGTACAGACTAGCTGACATACAGAATCCCCTCGCAGTAATATGCCTCTATGTAGGCTCCCTGAGTGCTGTCAGAAACTTGAAGACATGTCCATGGCTATGCTGCTATTTTTAAAGGAATTAATTTTTCATAAGATTCTACCTCAGTTTCTTTCATTAAAAAATAATGAATCGAATTGTGCCTGACAGATGTTTTTCATTTGTGTTACTTCTTCCTCACATCAGAAAAATAATAAGTCACATTGCTTTACTAACATGAACTCTACATGACAGCTAGCAGATTTGCTGTCAGTAGACTTGGAGGATGGAAGAATATTTGCGATAGATTAATTAAACTTAAAAAAGCAAATATCACAAAAATAATAACAATTTATGCATTCATATTTTAATTTTTTTCACTCAATGTACATATATTATGGAAAACTGAGAAAATACACATTGGGCTGTTATTTAAACATTGAAATTCTGAACTTTTTTATTATTCTGGTCTCTGAAATGGAATCATCATTCAACTAATATTTAAACATGTTCTGGCACAAATTTTAAGAAAGAAAAATAATAAACTTTTTCCAAGGAAAAATTTGTTGAAAGCTTTGAATTTATTTTTGATAGAATACATAGGACTGCACAATATGTACCACACATTTATTGTTTCCAATTTCTAAATAACTATCAAACCAGAAGTCTTTTCTGTCAATCATGTTTCATTGCCAAGCATCACATTGACTATTCATACTTCAAAATCCTCCAAAATAAAATAAAATAAAACTCTTTTTATTTTAGTGACACACATTTTCCCAGAAAAATAAAACAATTCTAAAATCAAATATATTTACCTTATTATCATTCATGAATAAATAATTCAACATTTGTGAAAGGTACCACAATACATTATAATATATATGAAAATAAGTCCCTTCTATACACAGGAATAGAAGTCCCCAATGCTGGAGGGGCTGTTAGTAAAAAAGAACACTTCTTCTCTGCTAGTGGTAGTGTAGACTGGTACAACCACTGTGAAAATCAGTATGGAGATTACTCAAAAAATTAAGGTTGGATGTCCCATTCTGCTTAGTTATTCCTTTTGTGGATATCTTCTTGGAAGAATTAAAAACATCATACCTCAGCAGTACATATTCACCCATGTTTATAGAAGCACAATTTGCAATAGCTAAATCTTGGATACAACTGAAATGCTTAGCCACTGAGGAATGATTAAAAAAAGATGTGGGTTTTTATGCAATGTGATAGTACTTCTTAAAAAGAAACCTAAACTCGAGACATTTATGGATAAATGGAAGGCACTTGAGATTATACTCATAAGTGAAATAAATCAGACTCACACGTATAAATATTGTATTGTCTCTCTGGTGTGAGAAACTGAAAGAGTAAATAAGGACCAAAATTTACAATAGAAATTATGAAAGGGGAAGAAATTGTTCAAAAGGAAAGAGGAACTAGGGTGAGGAAAAGGGGAAAGTACAGAAAGGAAAAGGAAAAAAAATACAAGATAATTATACTACTAATTTGTCTTAGATCACTGAAGAAAAAGATTTGTGCTAATATTATTAGGAGAGAATGTATGCTCATATTTTGTACTTTAACTACTTTGAAGATAGCAATATGCAACTTATTATTTTTATTCTTCTGCTGTTTGTTATGAAATTTTGTTTTATGTTTACATAAATTTTTTAAAAAGAAAAAAACTAGAATATATTACACATGGTCAATAAAAATTCAATAAATTCAGATACAAAAATGGCAAAAGGTGGGAATAACCACATAAGGACTTTCAAACCTCTAATCTAAACTTTTTTAGTCTTTTTTTAGAAAAGATATTATTAATCAGATTGGCAACTTCAGCACAGTAATATAAACTTTAAACAAAGCAATTAAAAATTCCCTAATTTGATAAAAGTGGTAGATTAGAGGCATCCCACACACATACTTGCTTCTTCATAACTTGGAGAAGACATCAGATGTGTCGCTGCATGTTCAGATGTGGGTAGCATAGAGGAGGGCCTGAAAGTCAGTAGCAGAGAGTCAGTTCTGGGTGAAATCCAGAAATACTGGATTTTAGAATGGTAAGAAAAACAGTGTACTTAGCATGGTGTGCTTTGTAGCTTGACAGGGGAGAAATAGCCCCTAGGAAGGTGAGTATAGGCAAAACAGATTTCTGATAATTTTCCCAAAGAGGGGATGTGTCTCCTTGAGAACAGAAGATCTAAGGGAGATTCAGGATCTGCATAATGAACTGACACTGGACAAGGTTCTCTGTACTTCCCACCATATTCTTAGTGCCCTAACTGGGAAGCACCTTAAGAAGGATCCCACCATTTGAACTTACTATTTCAAGGATCAGAAACCTTTACCTTTTTATATCTCCAAGACTCAAAACTCCTTTTCACTGCTTTGCAGGTAGCCATTCTGAAAAAGTTTGGGAGCAAGGAAATGACTTTGACAAAAATTCACTGATAACAATGTGGTGGGAGGTGTGGTCTGTGATGTGAAGGAAAGGCATTCCTATCTAAAACTGGAAGTTTTAGAGCTGTGCAGAGGATAAGCAAGATCAGCTGTTTGTGGGCCTGAGTGGGAACTGGGTCTGAAATTGCCGTGGGTGGGCTGGCAGATAACAGTTCTCACAGTGGTTTTGGTTGCTTCTTGTATACTCAGAGGCACTGTAAGCTTATACAACTAATTTTTTGAGGTTTGCCACCCCTCCAGGTGTGGACATCTTGGGAGTGAAGAGTCATTGATCTTATTGGTCCACAGGCTTGCTCAACACTGTTTTGCTTATATTTTTCATTAGTCAGACAAAATACCTGACACCCAAAGTTAAAGAAGGAAAGGTTCTAGTTTGGTTCCCACATTGCAGAGGCTTCAGTCCATAATCAGTTGGCTCCCAGGAAGACTGGCATCACAGAGGTACACAGCAGAGCAAGTGGGAGGCAGTAGCTGCTGCAGCAGAAGCTGCAGCAAAGTCTGCCTTTCATTTCATACAGTTTACCTGCTCCCTGGGAAGTACCACCTCCACCCAGGACAGAGCACCCATACTCCCATCATCACATCCTATATCTAGGGAGCTCTAAAAAGCCCCACCTATCAGCTCATGAGGAGGATTTGTGTAGACATCTAGAAGCAAGCCATAGCAAGCACTTTGCTTCTGAAAAAATTCCTACTGTCACTGTGTCCCCAGATATATAAGCTTCTGGAGTGAGTATACTCCTAAAATAGACAATTTCTCCTCGATTGAGACTTTGGATAAGGTGACCCATGACTCAGTTTGCATATTGCCCATTCTGGTTTTGTAAGTTGGGCTGGTTCTGTAAGTTGGAACTGAGAATAAACATACCTGACTACATCCTGGGACCTCCTGTACATCCACTGCTAGTTTTTAAATGGCTTTTGTACAATTTGTTAATTTCTCCTCTCAAAGTAGTGGTTGCGATTAAGCCCAGTACTCCAGACATGTTGGGTAGCATCTTTGCTGCTGAGACACAAACACCCAGAAGTAGAGGAAAATTGCATGTTATTCTGTCTAAAACCTATGCCCCATTAAACTTAATAGGAGAAATTACCATTTTTCAGAGATGTCTATGAGTTTGGTACCTACCTCTTTGTCTGTGTGTCTGGCTGTCTCTCTAGTACATGTGACAGGTGAGCACTGACTACTGCATTCTACAGGGGAAATTCCATGATTTCTAGCTGGATCATGTACGACTATTTTCAATGAATCCATCAAGACCCTGGCTTTTCTTTGTGGTATATAAGAAGCTTTTATCCTGCCACCACTGTGTCTGCCACTGCTAGAACCCAGGTGAATGACAAAGAGGAGTGCTGTTCCCACCAAGGAACCCAGAAGGCCCAAAGAATGGAACGTCTCCTCAACATTGCCACAACAGAGGTGACCTGTGTCAGAAGGCCCAGAGACCAGAAGGAATACCAGCAACACAGTAAGATCACAACTAAGGCACAGGATGGACAGGAGGGACTAGTTGCATGAAAAGTTGAGAGCAACAATAACAATGTTAGGCAACAGGTGGGTAAAACCACTGTGCTGAACGGAAGCACTTTGAACACAAGCTCCCAATTTACAATAGGTTCTGTCATATAATTGTAGATTTTGCCCCTAGGGTTTAAAATACAAAATTAATAGCTATTGCAATTTGCCAGTTTCTAAACTGCATTTTATGCTATTTATTGCTAATCATATTACTTTAGCTAGGATGTCAAATCTATTATAATCAGTTGTTCTCCTTCCTGTAGCAATACTGGGAAACTCCAGAGTAATAACCACACCAAAGTAATGGGGATTGAGCCAAACAGATACCAACCATATCACTCTTAATTAAGTGAGAAGATAGAATCATGGAATAGACACAAACCAAGAATCTCCCCCACACAGAAGACATCCCTGAGCAACAGACTTTTCCTAGAGAGTTCTTGATAGTAGTGATATAGCTACCTACTACAAAACTTACAATGATAAACACAAAACAAAAAATAAAAGGTTTTGAAATAGAAAATGACAGATGTAGAAGCAAAATGCAATCTTACACTTATAGCCCAACCAGAAAAAAGTCCAGTAGACAACAAGATACAAGAAAATGGAAGTCACATATCTGAAATTTCTGAAATGATAGTAACTGTAGTAAAGAAACAAATTCATGAGGCTACAGAGAGAATCAGATCAGAAATACCATCTCAGATTATAAAAGAAATATCCACATTCAAGCAAATCTAGAATAGATTAAAAACATAGATGATCATAGGAAAATGATGGAAACCTTGAATGAACAAAAAAGGAAAGAAATAGAATGCACGAAACAGATTCATATTCAGGAAATTAGAAATTTCACTGGAAGATGACAAAACTGCTTGGACAAAACCAAAGCCAGAGTTTCAGACCTTGAAAACAGGATCATGGCTAGTGGTAATGAAAGGAAAGATTCTTTAAAAATAACAAAAGGTCAGGAAATAAAATTTCAACAGCTGTAAGGTGGCACAAAGAAAAAAAATAAAGAATAGTTGGTGTAAATGAAAATGCAGAGTCAACATAAGGACATAAAAATAAACTACTTGTAGAAATAACAACAGGGAATTTCTCAAGCATGGGGAAAGAACCTGACATACAAATAAGTGAAGCATATAGAATGATAATTAGCCATAATCAAAATGAATCTACACTCAGACATACAATAACCAAGATCAGAAATTTAGCACAAGAAGAGAATATTAAAAATTGTTAGAGAAAAAAAAAGATGACCTACAAAAGAAACTCCATCAGAATCATGGCAGACTTCTCAGAACAACCTATTTCTTGCTCATAGATAGGAAAAAACTAGTGAAAATAGCTATTCTCCCAAGTCAAGAAGGGCTTGGAGTAAAGAACTTCAAGTCCTGAAAGAAAACAACTTCCAAGCTAGAATGATATATGGTGAAAAACTATCTCTCAAAATTAATGAATAAGTAAAAGATGTCCATGGCAAATAACAACTGAATCAATTCATGACCATCAAACCAATCCTGCACAGAGTACTGCAAAATACTCTAGACAGAGATAAAAAATGGTAACAATTTCAAAAACAATAAGATAAAGAAACTACCAGGAAGGGTAAGCAATTAAATGTAGGAAAAAATCAAGGAATCAACAATAGTAAAATACATGACAAGAAGAAGCCAACATATATCATTTACAACCACTGTTGAAAATGGTTTATCAATTCACCAATCAAAAGAAACAGATTGGCAGAAAGGACCATAGAATAAGATCTAACATTATACTGCTTGCAAGAAACATACAAAACACAAAAATCTCATTGGCTGAAAGTCAAAGGATGGAAAATGATTCTCCATGCACCAGGAATCCAGAAAAAAATAGGGGTAGCTATTATGTTTACAGACAATGTGAACTTCAAACCAAGAATGGGTAAAAGAGAGAAGGTCACTATATACTTGTTAGGGGAAAATTTCAAGAAGAGATAACTATCATAAATATATATGCTCTTTAAAATAAAATTAAAAAAAAAAAAAAAATATATATATATATATATATATATATATATATATATATATATACCAAATAGAGGAGCACCCAACCACATAATACAAATATTAACAGAAATGAAAAATAAAATAAGCAAGAACACAGTCCTGCACACAAAGAACAAACTCACTGAGAGAGAAATTAGGGAAAGTATACCCTTCACAATAGCATTCAAAAAATGAAATACTTAGGAATCAATCCAACAAATGAAGTAAAGATCTGTACATTAACAATTACAGCACTCTGAAAAAAAGAAATCAAAGAGGTCCTCAGAAAATGGAAAGATATTTGTTGCTCATGGATAGGAAGAAATAGTGAAAATGGTTGCACTCCCAAAATTGTTACACAGACTTAATGCAATTCTGATCAAAATATTAGCATACCTCTGAGATCTAGAGAAAACATTCCTAAAATTGATCTGGAATCAGAAGAGCAAAGGCAATCTTTAGCAATTAAGTCAATGCAGGGGGCATCACAATCCTTGACTTAAAATTATACTAAAATGCTACTGCAAAAAATTAGCATAATACAAGCAAAAAAACAGACCTGATGATCAAAGGAAAAGAATAGAAGATTCACATGCAACTAGAACCACTCAACCACCTTATCTTTGACAAAAGAGCCAAACATGTCCACTGGAATTAAGATAGCCTCTTTAATAAATGATGCTGAAAAAAGTGCCTTTCCACATGCCAAAGACTAAAAGTAGATTCATGTCTATCACCATGCACTAAACTAAAGTCAAAATGGATCAAGGATCTAAATATTAAAATAGAAACAATAAATCTTCTGAAAGACAAAATAGTTAGAAATCTTGAAAACCTAAGCATTAAGTAGAGCATTCATAAATAAAACCCAAACTGTATGGGAAATACTTCAAAGATTCAACAACTAAAATGTCATCTTATTAAAAAGATTGTACACATTAAAAGAAATCAGAAACAGAGTGAGTAGCCAACAGAGTGTGAAAAAATTTTAGCTAACTGTCACTCAAAGAAAACACCTCTATTTTGCACACATAAAAAATCAAGAAACAACAGGCCCCCAAATTCAAAGACCCAACACAAAAATGGGCATCTGAGATGAATTTGTACCTCTCAGATGAAGAAATACAAATGGCAAAAAAATGTAAAAATATTCAATATCATTGGCCATTGGTGAAATGCAATTTTAAAAAACACTGAGATTCCATCTCATACTAGAAAAAAATGGCTATAATTAAGAAATCAATTATCAAGTGCTGGAAGGGTTATTGGAAAAAGGAACTCTTCTCAACCGTTAGTGGTAATTTAGACTGGTACATCCACTGTGGATATCAGTGTGGAGTTTCCTCAAAAAACTAGGATTAGAGGTCCCATTCAACCCAGCTATTCCACTTCTTTGTATTTTCCCAGAAGGATTAAAAACATCATACCACAGAAATATATGTTTTTTTTTTATTTAAAGAGAAAAAAAATCCCAGAAAACAAGGGAACCAATAATACAAAATTCCAAAAAAAATAAAATAAAATAAAATAAACACTAAGAAATCACTAGTTAACAAATTACATACAGCCATTTTAGAAATAGTTGTTCAAGTTATAGAATTAAAGCACACAAAGTGGACATTCAAACTGTGAGACTGCAAACAGTTCTGCTCAACGATCCTACAAAAACTTAGTAATATGGTTATCAATCCTACACCCTTAAACTCATATGCAGTTATATCCTTTAGAGCACTTTCTTTACCTGTCTTTTTACATTAGAAAGTATACATTTTGGGTTTTATTACCCCTACATTTCTAATTACTTTTTTAATTAATAAATTACACATTGTCCTCTTAGAAATAGTTGTTCAAGCTACAAAAGTAAAGCATACAAAGTGGACATTTAAACAGTGAGACTGCAAAAATTTGTATTCAACAATCCAACAAAAACTTAGTGATATGGTTATCAATCGTACACACTTAAACATAAATGCATTTATATCCTTTGGAGCATTTTCTTTTCTTCTCTTTTTTTATAACAGCAATTACACATTTTGGGTTTTATTACTCCTACATTTCTTATTACTTTTTACACTAGAGACATAATGTAATATTTATAAATATGATGCTTATTTATTTCACTTATGAGAAGAGGCTCAAGTTGCCTCCATTTCAATGTGAAGGTCTCAAGATCATATTTTTTATAGCTGAGTAATTGTATAAAAATACCACATCTTTTTCATCCACTCTGCAGTTGATGGGCATTTTGGTTGTTTCCAAGATTTAGCTATCATAAATTGTGCTGCTATGAACATGGGGGCACATATATCATTGTAACATGAACTTTTCAGGTTTTCTGGGAAAATACCCAGGAGGGGAATAGCTGGATTGAATGGAACTTCCAATTCTAGTTTTTTGAGGAATCTCCATACGTATTTCCATACTGATAGTGGTTGCACCAGTCTGCACATCCAACAACAGTGGAGCAGTGTTCCTTTTTCCCGGCAGCCTTGCCAACATTTGTTATCAGTTGTTTTCTTCATGGCAGCTATTCTTTCCGGAGTGCAATGAAATCTCAATGTTGTTTTAATTTGCATTTCTCAAATGACCAGTAATGTTGAACATTTCTTCATGTATTTATTTGCCATTTGTATGTCTTCATCTGAGAACTGTATGTTCATCTCAGATGCCCATTTTTGGAGAGGATCTTTGAATTGGGGGCTTGTTGTTTTTCACTTCTTTATATGTTCTGGATATAAGTCCTTTGTCTGAGGGGTTGCTGGCTAAAATTCTTTCCTATTCTATGGGTTTTCCTTTCACTCTTTCGATGATTTCTTTTGAAGTGCAGAAACTTTTCAATAATATGAGATCCCAGTTGTTTTTTTGAAGTATTTCCTGTGCAGTCTGTGTTTTGTTCATGAATTCTCTGCCTACCCCTATGTCTCCAAGATTTCCACCTACCTTGTCTTCCAGTAGATTTAGTGTTTCTGTTTTAATAATTAGATATTTGATCTATTTAGACTTTAGTTGTGTGTATTGTGATAGGCAAGGCTCTAGTTTCAGTCTTTGGCATGTGGAGAGCCAATTTTTCCAACACCATTTATTGAAGAGGCTATCCTTCAAGTGAAGATGCTTAGCCCCTTTGTCAAATATCAGGTAGCTGAGTGTCTTTGTAGTTGTGCTTGAATTTTCTAATCTGTTCCATTGATCCTCAGATTTATTTCTTTGTCAGTACCAGACTGATTTTATCACTGTGGCTTTGTAGTACACATTCAAGTCAAGAATTGAGATGCGTCCTGCCTTGCCTTTGTTGCCCAGAATTGCCTTTGCTATTCTAGGTTTCTTCTGTTTCCAAATGAATTTTAGGAATATTTTCTCTAGATCTGTGAGGAATGTTAATGGTATTTTGATTGAGATTGCATTAAATCTGTATAACAGTTTTGGGAATATGGCCATTTTCACAATGTTGGTTCTTCCTAGCCAAGAGCAAGGAATATCCTTCCATTTTCTAATATTCTTTTCAATCTCCTTTTTTTAGCATAGCATAATTTTCATCATATAAGTCTTTTACAATCTTAGGTAGATTTCTAAGTATTTCAATTTTTAGATGCTATTGTGAAGGGTGATATTTCCATTATTTCTCTCTCAGTGAGTTTTTAGTTTGTGTAAAGGAATGCTATTGATTTTTGAGCATTGACTTTGTATCCAGCTACACTGATAAACTTGTTTATTACCTCTAGTAGTCTTTTAATGGAGTTTTTTGGGTCTTCCACATAGAGTATCATATCACCTGCAAATAGTGATAATTTAACTTCTTTCTTTCCTATATTTATTCCTTTTATTTCTCTCTCTTATCTGACTGCCCTGGCTAGTGTTTCCAGAACTATATTGAATAGGAGTGGTGATAGCGGACATCCTTGTCTTGGTCCTGATTTTAAAGTGAAACCTTTCAGTTTTTGTTCATTTAGTATAATGTTGGCTGTTGGTTTGTCATAGATGGCCTTTATAAGATTGAGGTAGACACTGTGTATTTTGAGTTTCTGAAGGGTTTTTATCATGAACATGTGTTGGACTTTATCAAAAGCTTTTTCTGCATCTATTGCGATGTTGTGGTTTTTGTTTTTGGCTCTGTTGATGTGGTGTATTACATTTATTGATTTATGTATGTTAAACCATCCCTGCATTCCTGGAATGAACTCCACTTGGTCTTGATGTATAATCTTCTTGATGATTTGATGCATTCTATTTGCCAGTATTTTATTGAGAATCTTCACATCAATGTTCATTAGTGAGATTGGCCTATAGTTCCCCTTTTTGTTTGGGTCTTTCTCTGGTTTTGGTATCAGAGTGATATTTGCCTCCAGGAATGATTTAGGGATGACTGCTTCCTTTTCAATTTCATCAAAGAGTTTAAGGAGTATTGACATCAAATCTTGTCTAAATGTCTTGTAGACTTCAGCCATGAATCCATAAGGACCTGGGCTTTTCTTTGTTGGTAATTTTTAAATTACATTTTCAATTTCAATAGCTGATGCTGGGAAATTCAAAGTTGCTATATATTCTTGTTTGAGCTTTGGTAGTTCATACATTTCTAGAAACCTGTCCATTTCCTCTATGTTTTCCACTCTATGTGAGTAGAGATTTTCAAAGTAGGTATTCATGATCATTTGAATTTCCATTGGATCTGTAGTAATTTACCCCTTTTTAGTTCTTATTCCATGAATTTGGGTTTTTTCTTTCTTTTTCTTTATGAGGTTAGCTCAAGGTTTGTTAATTTTGTTTATTCTTTCAAAATCCAGCTTTTTGATTCATTAATTCTTTGTATTGTTTTTTTAGTTTCAATTGCATTGATTTCTGCTCTAATCTTTACAATTTCCTCTCTTCTATGAACTTTGGGTTTAACTTGCTCTTCTTTTGCTAGAAGCTTGAGAGGAAGCATTAGGTTGTTTATTTGTGCTCATTCTGTTTTCTTGATATGACTACTGATTGCTATATATTTCCCTCTTAGGACTGCTTTCATTGCATCCCACAGATTACAGTATGTTGTTTCTATATTTTCATTGCATTTTAGGTGTTGTTTTATTTCTTCTTTAATTTCATCTGTAGCCCACTGGTTGTTCAAAATGTTGTTATTTAATTTCCACATATTTATGCAGGTTTTACAATTTCTTTGGCCATTAATTTCCAATTTCAGTGCACTATGGTCAGATATTATGCATGGTATGATTTCAATACCTTTTCATTAACTTAAGAATGTTTTATTGCATAATATATGGTCTGTTTTGGAGAACGTGCCATGCACAGCTGAGAAGAATGTGCATTCTGATGTGGTTGGGTGGAACACTCTGTAAACTTCTACTAAGTCCAATTGCTCTCAGGTATGATTCAGTTCTGTTATTTCTTTGTTGACTTTTTTGTCTAGTTGATCTATCTCTGTGACAATGAGGTATTAACATCCCCTGTTATAATTGTGTTCTTATGTATTTGATTTTTCATGTCCATTATTACCTCTCTTATATAGTTGGGTATTTTGTGCATATATATATTTATAATTGTTAGTTCTTCTTGAATTTTTCCACTAACGAGTGTGTAGTGACCTTCTTTATCACTTTAAATCATGTAAGGTTTGAAGTTCACGTTATCTGCAAATAGAACTGCTACCCCTATATTTTTCTGGGTTCCTGTTGCATGGAATACTCTTCTGTCCTTTGACTTTTAATCTATGAGTTTCCTTTTGGGTCAGATGGGTTTCTTGTATACAGCATATTGTGAGATCATGTTTCCTGATCCATTTTGTCAGCCTATTTGTTTTGATAGGTGAATTGAGGCCATTTAGATTTATGGATAATACTGATATGTACTGGCTCAACTTTGCCATGTTGTTCCAATTGTTTGCTTTCTGCTTTTCCCCCTTGTTTAATTATTTGTCCTACCTGGTGGTTTCTTTCTTTTGTTGTTCTGAGGATTGTGGTCAGTTTTATCTCTATCTAGTATGTCTTTCAATACTCTTTCTAGGGTTGGCTTGGTGGATGTGAATTTCTTCATTTGTTCTTTGTCATGGAAGTATCTTGTTTCTCCATTAAATTTGAATGAAATTTTTTCTAGGTACATCAGTCTGGGTTGAAAGTTGTTTTCTTTCAGGGCTTGAAATACATCATGCCACACTAATCTTGGCTTAAGGGTTCATGCTGAAAAATCTGCTGTGATTCTAATGGGCTTTCCTTGGTAGGTGAGTTGTGTCTTTTCTCTAACAGCTTTTAGTGTTCTGTTTTTATGCTGTATGTCTCAGACCTTAATTATTATATAGTGGAGTGTAGATTTATGTTAGGTGTGACTATTTGCCTTACTTATCTGCATGTCAGATTTTTTTCCCCATTTGGGGGAAATTTTCTTCTATTACATCTGTGAATATTTTGGCTATTTCATTTACATTGACTCCTGCCTCTTTATTGATACCTATTAACCTTATATTGTTTCTCTTGGCATTATCTTGAAGCTGTTGGATTGTCACTTCATGATGCTTTGTTATTTTTAAAAGTTCTATCCTTTCATTCTCACTAATTGCAATCCTGTCCTCAAGGTCTGAAATCCAATCCTCAGCTTCATTTAAAGGATTTTGCACAGTTTGTATAGAATTTTTTGTTTCTTGGATGTCTCTTTGAGTTGGTTCATGAATTCTGCATGTTTTCTATATTGTTCATTCAAGGTTTCAATCAGTTTCCCATGCTCCTGTACTTTTTTCTCTATTTCTTCTTTAGCTGCACTCAGCAACTCCTTTACTAAGGTTGATATTTCTATCTTTACATGAGAGAGTACTTCTAATTTGATTTCCTCTATAGCCTTATGCATTTGTTTTTTTATTTCACTCACTATGTTTTCAGAGTTTTCTGCTGTGTTACTTTTGAAGTCCTCTATTTCAATGTCTCCTGTACTTGCTCCTGGTGTACTAGATGTTTGAGATTGCATTTTGCTTTTTTGTTTTGCCATTTTCCCCTTTTGAGTTAATATTTGGTCCTCCAATCCCACTAGTGTCAACTGATGGTAGTATGTATCTTGGGGTCCTAATGTAAGGTTAATATTTGTCCAATTGCTGAGTCCCACAATGAAGATGTGGGCCAGTCACTTGACTTCCCACTGCAGAGCCTGTTGGGTGAGTTCTATATTCTTCCTTGGCTGTCAAACCTAGTAGTATTGATGTAAGTCTACTTTTAGTTCCTGCTATTACTTTATCTTCAGGTTATTCCAGGTCACCAAATCTCCCTGTCTATAGTCTTTGTGTTGGCTGTGGCCCTACTGTGTCACTATTGTGTTCCTATGTGTCTCATAAGCCTTTTTGATTTTCTCCAAGTTGGGGGAGTCCTTATTGGCACACTTCTCACTCTGCCTGATGTTTTCTGTGTGCAGGAAAGAGTCACCCCCACTCTTGTCAGACTCACTGAGGTCTTACAGTTATTTGGAGGGAGCTTTTCTTTTGGCCCTTTTTATCCATTGTACACTTCTATTTTAGTGCCATACTCACCACACTGACTAGAGCCTGCTGAGATCTTCTGTTTGGGTGAGGCAGTCACTGAATCTCCCCTCAAGCTAGCTTAGTTAATTTGCTGTAGTCTAAGGTTCCGGGAGAAAGGGTGGGAACTCTGGCTGGAGTTTCCTGGTCCGGAAAGTTTGTCTGTGGAGAAGGCAGGGTCTCATGTGAGGCCCACGTGTAAGCTGGCCTGGGCGCCTCTCAGAAATATATGTTTACTTATGTTTATTGAAGTACAATTTGTCATTGCTAAATCTTCGACACAGCTCAAATGTCCTTGAACTGAAGAATGGATTTAAAAATGTGGTCTTTTTATAGAATGGAGTACTTCTCTGCTATCAAGAAAGATAAACTTGTGTCTTTCATATGTAAGTGGATGTAATGTGAGACCAAACTCACAAGTGAAATAAATCAGACTCACATGTGTAAGCAATATGTTGTCTTGCTAGTGTATATACTGAAAGAGTAAAAGAGAACCAAAATATACAGTATGTGTTGTGAAAGAGGAAGAAACTGCTCAAAGGCAAAGAACAAGTGGAATGGGGGGATGAGAAAAGGAAAAATACATATTTATACACACAAGATAGCTAGGATACTTATAGTACTTATTTCTGTCAGTTTATTAAGAAGAACTATTTGTGCTTATATTGTTTGATTAATTTTCCATTCCTATACTTTTCAATCTAAGCAACCACTTTGAAGATAACAATATGCAATATATTAGCTATTGTTAATATCCTATTATATTGTTTTGAAATTCTGTGTCACTTATTTTATTTTTTTAATCTCCTTTAAAAAGAATAAGGGAGACAAAGTCCTAATCCTACTCTGTGTAGACACAGAGGTAAGGGCACAAATGCCCACTGCTAAGCACTCACTTCAATAGCAAAGACTGACAGTAATAACCCCCTGGCTGTGCTTGCCTTACTCCCTTTACTCTCTTAGCATGAGTCTGTATCATCCTCTTCCATGCCACAAAGTTCTGACGGTTTTGGAAGACTAAACCCAAAGTGTACCTCGTGTATCATACCAGCCTGAATTAGTGGAACCCTATTAACATGGATTCAATAAAGAATGTGAATTCTTTAGGCTTAAGATCCAATCCACCACTGCCCAAGGTGTCACAAGGAAACTACAACCTTTAGTCCACTGGGAACTAAACTCAATGCTCTATATTGAAGCACGATCAGAACATCATCAAAAGAATGCTACTCACCAAGAATTCCTTCCAAAAACTTGACAGAGATGTTCTTCCCAAGATATGTGTAATTCTTGACATAGAAACAAAATAAATATTAAAACAACAAGACAAACTAATTCCTCTAAAAATTCATAATTTCCTGGTAATTCAATACAAGGATGTGAAAGAAGATGAAATACTAAAGAATTTAACAGATCTTAAAATGATGAATGGATTCAAATTATTTCACAAGTAAATAGCTGTAACAAATAAGGAAGACAACGCAAAACATGGAAGACCAATTAAATAAAGTGAGGCATTCTGGAAAAGAACAAAACATGGAAAAGTCCAATCACTCTATTAAATTTAATCAAAAGCCACACTAATAGGCTAGATCAAATAGAGGAAATAATACCCATAGTTTAAAGATAATAGCACAATAGGCCATTAATGAAGAAAAATTTATGAATAAATTTTTCATAAATTTGATTTGATATTTTCAAATCATACATTTATATGAGTGAATTGAGCTACAGACTAATGACTTGGACAAATTATTCAGTGAAATAATAATGGAATAGTTCTCAAATATTTGAAAAATATGGATATAAGTGTTCTGACTGTAGGACTATAAATATACATGAGCAGAAATGAACATTCCCATGACATATTATGATTAAACGCCCTCAAAACATAGAACAAACAAAGAACATTATAAGCTGCAAGAGAGGAGTGCTAGGGAATTTATAAAGGCAAAACCACTTTCTTAGCAAAAATGCAAAAGGGTGGAAATGCATATACTGAAGTATTTCAATTCCTGAATGAAAATAACTGAACTGGATTACTATATCAAGTAAAGTAAGGGTAACTTCACAACTGAAGGAGAAATAATGACTTTATAGAAAGAGTATAAACTAAAACAATTAATGATTACTAAGCCAGGATAACAGAAAAACCTAAAGTACATATGTACAAGATGAGAAATCAAGATATATGCATTCACAAAGATATGGGAAAAAGTAAATATTACTAGAAGAGTAATTAAGCAAATAAAAATTAACAATCAATCAAACGTTAATAACATAGTATACCATTAAAATTCTAAAATGGATAAGGAAGAAAAAATATAACACAGAATATTCAAATCTATGAAAATAAAATAAGCAAAAACATAAGAACAAGTACATTTCCATTTGTAATAAGCATGAATATAATTAGTCTGACTTGTTCAATTAAAAATCTCAGATTAGATGATCAGATTAAAAACAAGAAGTGATTCTCTACAGTCTTCAGGAAACTTATCTCAATGATAAAATTATTCAAAGACTGAAAGTTAGAGGGTGGGAAATGATTTCAATAAATTGAAATGAAAGGCAAAGCATATCTGACAAAGTACTTGAAGCCAAAATTGATTAGAGTAAATAAAACAACAACAACAACAACCAAAATCCAAGTACATACTACTCAAGACAAAAATGCATCAAGAAGATGTATGAATTCCTGCACAAGTCTTCAGTAGCTCAGGAAATAAAAGCAAAAATTTACAAATAGAACTTTATTAAATTTGAAAATTCTGCACAGCATAGGAAACAATCAACAGAATGAAGAGACACCCTACAAAATAGAATTAAATCTTTACCAGCTGTTCATCTGACAGAAGATCAACATTCAGAATTCGTAAAACTCACAAAACAATTTAACATCAATATCTGTAGCCTATAGAAATCAACACAATGAAAAATCTGTCAGCCTTTTCAGAATGTTCATTATCAAGAAAACAAACAATTAAAAAGAAGATAAATGCTAGCAAGTACTGAGAGTGTAGTAATCCTTACACAGCACAGTGTTGTTTGGTGGTAAATTAGTGCAATCATTATAGAAAACAGTGTGAAAATTCCTCAAAAAGCTAAAAAAAAAAAAAACCCACTATCACAAGGTCTGGCTATATCAGTCTTGGGTGTGTGTGTAAAGGAAATGAAGCCAGCATGCAATGTACATTCCTGCATATGATTCTCAATAACAATATTATGGAATCAACCTAAATGTTCATCAATCAAAGAAAAGATTGTAAACAGATGGTAAATATTAACAATGGAGTATTATTCTGCATAAAGAATAAAATTATGTCAATTACAGGAAAATAGCTGAAACTGAAGATCATAATGTTAAGTGAAATAAGTCAGGATCAGAAAAGCAAATATTTCATGTTTTCTCTCATATGTGGAAATCTGAAAATATAAGAAGACAATATGTACGTAGAGCCATAATATTAGGGAAGGGGAAGGGCACTAAGAGAAAGAAGGGAGACTCAGAAGGTTAACAGGGAGAGTAAATGTAATCAAAGCAAGTAACATGCATGTAGGAAAATCTGACAAAGAAATGAAACATTTTGTATAATTAGTATGTGCTAATAATTATAACAAAAGAAAGAAAAGGATAGTTTCACCATCATTCTGACATGCTTGATTTGCAGCAAAACATTTTCTAAAACTGAAAAGTGAAATAAATTTTTAGATCTGAAATTAAAAATTCTAAATAATCAGTATCATGGGAAAACCAGAAGAAATTTCAATAAAAGTCAAGATAGTTCAATAAAAATTATCCAATCTGATGATTTAATTAAAAATCAACAGGAAAATTTCTCAATAACAAATGAACTAGTAATAACTACAATAACATAAATATAACTTGTGTATTGGAAACAGTAGATGAAGCATGGCAGAAAATGTATTAACGCACAATCATAGACAATATCCTAATATTTTTGTTGAGAGTATTATTCTAGACTATCCAATAGGAAAGAAATCATCTTGGTGCTTTTAGTTTAGCTCAAAAAGATAAAGAAAAAGGAAATAACAATGAGGCATATCAGAACCAAATTTTTAAAAACAATGATAAAGTAAAATTTTCAAAAACAAAGGAAAAATACAGAATAATAGGAAGATTAAATGGCTATTAAGTGTTAGGAAATTATTACACAAAATTCTCCCTTTTAGCCTTTGGACAAAAACAAAACACGCCAAGACCAGAAGGTATATAAAAATCAAATTTTATTGTTGAAAAATAAAAATCAAGAAAGTGTAAGAGTTTTCTAACCATACAGAAATGCCTTTCAAAAAATGATGCTGAAGACATTGTATTAGCTTTTCACCATTCTAGCAAATACCCAGTGGAAATCAACCTAAAAGAGAAAAGGCTTACTTTGCCCCATACTTTGAGATTTCAGTCTATAATTAATTAACCCTATTGTTCTAATGTGTGGTGAGGGAGTACACCATGACAGAAATACGTGGTGAAGCAAAACCATTCACTTTATGGTCAGGAAGAAAAAAGGACAAGTCCCATGGGGACACACCCCATTAACATGAAGACCTTTACTCTGTCCCACTCTTAAGAATTTGCTACTTTGCATTACTTTGTGAGGGATGGAGACTGACTATCACATGGGCCACTCCTGGAAACTCAAGATCTGAAGCCAATCCTAGCAGACACTATAAAATTTATGCTGAAAAAAAATTGTTGGAAGAACTACACCTCAAAATATACAACTAATCAATCGTCAGAAGAAAGATAATACCAAAATGGAATTTCAATTATGGCAGCCATTGCTGATTTAATATCATCTTGCTTTGAAGTCCTACCATGCTTTTGTTCTTCTATTACCATTGGTTCTATCATGTTGTGTCTTATTGGATTTTAATATGTATGATAGTATAAACAAAATTTTTGTGGAAAATGAGATATTATAGTAGCTATTGTTCATTTTCTGTTATTAGCTTTTGAATGTCTTGTAATACTTTCATTCTTTTGAATGGTTTTATACTATTTTGTTATGTTTGATATTACTGTGTATGAAGGTATGCTCAACTATTTCAAAGAAAAAAGACATTCTGGTAGCTACTATTAATACCCAGTTGTCTTGCTGTGAAGTGCTGTGTTGCTTACATTGTTCTGTTCTGATTTGCTTTATTCTGTCCTCTTTTGTTTTATTCTCTTTAAAATAAAATTTAAAAAATGGAATTTCAGATCTATAGGTAAAATAGTTATTAAGAGTAGAAAACATGTAAGTATGAATCATACATATATATATATACTCTTTTCCTTTAAAAAACAATGATATGTTTCAGGTAATATAAAAGTGAATAAATATCACGTATTTTATGTCATGTAGAAATAGAATTTGTGACAAGTATGTTGTAGATTGTGTTAGATAAATGTAAAACATGTTCGTATAAAATTCTCTTATTTTCATTGAATTATATGATGGAATAAGGTAGATTGTGGTAGTATAGGGATGTATTTAGGCATATATAATGCACAAACTATACAATATTTGTAAAATTTACAATTATAATACTAGTAGAAATTTAAAATAAAACACAAAAATGTCCTAAATGAAGGTAGGAAACAGGAATTTAAAAAAAGATACAGCAAATAGCAAAAAACAGTCATGAGAGTAGATAACTAGCTAGATTAAATGATTGAACAAAAATTCAAATTTACTGTAAATATATTTATAAAAGATTAGAATAAAAAATCAAAACAATATTATTTCCATGAGATGCATGTTAAATATAAAGCCAAGTAAATTGGGCATGAAAGATCAGGGAACAGATATAATATTCAGGGTTGATAAAAAAAGAATATTTGATAAATTTTGTATTAATAAAAGCATCAACTCAATATGAATTATAGAATTCCTACATATGCATATTTCAACTAACAACTTCAAATTATATGTAGATATAATAATAGGATAGAATAGAACTGTCAAAAATGTTATGTTTGGAAAATTTAATATTCCTTGTTCATAAATTTTTGCTAAAATATAGCTCAAAAGAGCAAGAGGAAGGGAGGAAGGAATGGAGAGGAAGAAAGAGAAAGAGAAAGAAAGGAGAGACAAAGAAAGAATAAAGGAGAAAGAAAGTTTATGTAGTAGTAAGAAGATATTATTCAATATTCAATTATGGCTGCTACTAAAAAGTTTTAGTTTTGTTAAATTTATCTTTCTGTTCAACTATTTCTTTCAGAAGATATCATTTTAAAAACTACATTATAATACTAGCATAATTTCTTAAATTTCTGATTTTAACATTCATCCCAGTAGAAGTCTACTTTTGACAACTGCCTTAATTTGTTTAAGAAACACAATTACCACCATTATATATTAAAATAGTCTTCCTCTTCTGGACATTCTGAGAATCAAGAGAACAATTACAACAATACAGAAAATAGACAATTTGTATGATATTAAAATTAACAATTGGGACTCATTGCTTTGCAATGACAGCAAAAGGGAAACTGTTTGGCCAGGACAGTTGAAAGCTGCTTTTACTCAAATGGCTACTCTGATACACGCAATAAAAATAACATTGAATAATCATCACAATAAAACATCAGGTTTTAAAACAGTACTAAAGCATTTTCTTTCAAATTTTAGAATATTATAAAATTTTTTACAGTTGATTAAAGAAAATAAGCTTATGGCTTGAAGTAGGTAAGTTAGTATTTTTGATAGATTAATTCTTCTGTCACATTTGTGCATCATAAGTACAGAAAGAAATGGGTTGACTTAAAATTAGTGTATCTTTTTCTTACAGGAATAGAGTGGAATTCTTTAGTGTTGGCATTGATGTATGCATAATTTAAAAGGCTCTTACCAATTCAGCCATAGTCAATTTATGTATATTTTGACAATAATAATAATCTTGCACTTTAAATGTATCTAAAAAATCAAGTAAAAATTGCTGCAAAGTACAAAGTATTACCTTAATAAGATACAGAACATTGAATCTTGATAGTTGTGATATTTCTTTTTAGGACATTTCATGTTAATGTGTCTCAAGCTAATTTTTCTGCCCTAAAATAAATGCCTTTTCATGATCTCTTTAAGAAATGACATCCTGATTCTTTTCCTGTGCTCTATAATTTGTGTTATTGAAAATGTAAATCTTTCAGAAAAAAGACCCAGTGGTGACTTTGCCAAAACTTTCAAAATATCTGTTTGCAAGTTTTGAAAGTATTTAAGATTTGTAAAGTCAAAGTTGTATTACATATATATCTACAAATTTGTGTAACTTACCAGTTTATCAAATCTTGATTTTACTTTTTAATTTTCTTCCATTAAAATGGTGACTTGACTTTCCCATCTAATTTCTTTTAAGTTATATTTTGAATTTCCCTATTTAATTGCTTTTAAATTATCTTTTGAATTTGAAAAATCCTAGTAAAAATCTGGTAGGAGTTCTTTCTGACTGCTATTATTAATAATGCATTTCACCACTCTTTCATGTAATTTTGACAATAAATAGAAACTCAATTTGAGAGGTAAGATATAAAACTAAAATTAGAAAATTCTTTGAAATTTAAATGGAAATGACAGCCCAAAGCAGCAGGACTCACAGATTCCTGAGACATTCACCGAGGCCAAAATTCATGAGCTGGAGTAGCAGGTAGTCCAACTAATGGAAGACAGCATGAGACGTATATCACTCAGGTATAATCCAGAAATAGAGGTGGCTGGAATAAGATGAAAGCTATTATTGCACCCTAGCACTACTTGCGGTGCAAGTCTGTACAGTGCACTGTGGTGTAAAAATGCAATCCGCTGGAAGAAGAAGCTAATATAGACGGCCATTGGCTGGTATGCAGGATGCCCTACTGCTGTCAGTACTGTCCGGATGAGCAATTCTCTTACTAGGACTTGAGTCTTGGAATCTGAAATATTTGCCCAGAAAAGCTTCCCAAGACCAGGACACTTAAGGAGCAGTAAGATAAAGACCCATAGCGTAGCAACAGTAGGGCTAGAAACTCCAAGAAGCACTATGGGTAGAGAAAGATAGGAGGTTAGGGATAAGTAGAGAGAAACTAAGGCAAGTTCTTGGGATAGACACTAAGACCAAGAACCATTTACACCCAGAAGACATCTTTGAGGAATAGATATCTCCTAAGGAAGCCTCCATACTAGTAATAAATCTATCTATCATGAGAAATCTACATGCATCAACACAGAAAACAAAATAAAATGGAAAATAGAAAATGACAAGATGCAACCCCGGAACTCCAACTCACCCAGGAAAAGTGAAGAGCACACTCAGAGAAAATGAGAAGCTAACCACTAGAAACTTCTGAAATGATAGCAGCAGAAGTGGAAAAATAAGACCAATATTCCTACATTTATCATTGGTCCTCTCAAAATACTTGAGCTTCCTTACTACATGCTTTCATAGTAATACTTGCAAACACTAATGCTACTGAATCAATCTAGATGGCATGAAACAACATCCTTTCATACTTTTTAAATTTCTCTTATATAATAATTATCATATATAAGTAGGTACAGGAAGATACAAGCATGCGAACAAAAAGTTCTGGTATTAGAGAACAGTTTGCAGTTTTCATTTAAAACCTGTACTACTCTAAACTTGTTTCTGACATGTTAGTCAATGAGTTATGCTGGAGTAACAAATATCTACCGATTTAAGAAACTAAAACAAAAGAAGTTTGTTTTTTAATCTTTCTATATACCTATAGGGGAAGATTAGAGGAAAATAAACAAAAATAGAGGACAAAGTACAGATGCTAACATTGTAAAATCATCACATGCTTATCTGTGGCTTGACAATGGTATAATCATCTCTTTCTTATTGAATAAAAAAGTACCCTCCTCTGTTGTTTATGAAAATGTTATTGACATTTACTGCATGCTAATCTTGTCCTCTTCCCAGTGTTAACCCTGACTGACATAGCCCAGACCAGTCAGCTAAACGACCTTACCCCTATAAACATGAATATGAATACATCCCAGACTCCAGTGAGTCACCCCGAGCGAGTTGCCTCTGATCTTGCAGCATCACTCTGCTGAAAAAAAAAAAAAAAAAAAAAAAAGCTCTCCTGCTTTCTTTGCATTTGCTACACTCTAAATAAATTTTTGCTTTCTACTATACCAATGTTGAAAGCCCCACTTATTCCCTGGAGTGAAGGCAAGGACCCAAACAGAGGCAGAGGACCGGAAGAGATCCCCACTGGACACAGCAAACCCACTGAGTTTACCTGAAAAAGGTGAATGAAAAGAGAAACTGTGCTCATTTCACGAACCGAAAGCCTGAGGAGTAGCTACAATTAAGTTCTTTCTGCAACCTTTACAGAAGGCAAAGGGAACTTTTCAGGGTTTGGACCTGCAAACTGATACATTTGCCACACTGAGTCACATGGCTTCAACAATGATGGGACTCTAGAAACACCCCTCACCTGTGCTCAGATGGAAAGGTTAAAAATACTAGTAAAAAAGTTCTTTTGACCGTTATATTGATGCTTCTTAGTCCACTAAGGAAAAAATAGTTATAATATTTATGCCACAGAGCTGCTTTAGGTAGTTAAATTTTGAATATAGAATTTTTATCACAGGGCATGAAAAGCAGTATAAACTATTATATTAGCAATATTTCAGCATAATCATTTTTATCAGTAATGTTCTGCTGAAAAAGAATTATCCTGCCTTTTTTTACTGTTCTTTGCCCTTTTTTTGAAAAAAAATACAAAATTCATTATTAATTTATTCTCTCATAGTGTGAGAACACCTACATATTTTTTTATCAAATTTCTGATAATACATATTATTTCCTATTTTCCAGACATTTTTGTATTATATTTCCAACTAACACTGTAGACTAAGTCACTAGCAAACAACTTTATTATTTGATTTTCCCTATTTTAGTTACTTAGTATCTATAGTTAACTTCTGTATACTTCTTTAGTCTTTACACATAGGTATCACTTGTTTGCTACTGAATTTTAAGGATCAAACTAATACCCTCTGAGGTTTTTTGTTTTGTTTTGTTTTTTTAATGAGTCCAGGTTGACCTCAAAATTTTAGCTTTGGTTTTCCTTTATGATTTTTTTGTAGATAATGTTTCTGAAACTAGTGTGAAATGCAAGGGTCTTGTTAAATAAGTTTCAGAACAAGCTAAGTTAGGTTTTCTAAATACAGGGCTTCTCAGCGTTTTTCGTACTTTAGTGTGCATTTTGACCCTCAGGAACTGAGTTGATTATACATAATGGTACATTTAAATGATGCCAAAATTTATGCATTTTCCTTGAGAAATTTTACAGAAGGAACCATAAATTATTTGATTAGGTTTACCTCTTTTTTTCTACACAAGTCCCCTAGGATAATCCCTGACTCCTAAGGTCCTTCCAACTGGAGAGCAGCACTCACCAGTGTTGTCTCCTGTTTTCTTTACCTGTCTGCTTGACTTTTTAAAGGCAAAATAGTGATAACATTAGGATTACAAAAAGAATAGAAGCACACAGTGCATGCTTCATCACACGATTCCTACTAAGAAAATAGGTATTTTCTAGAATGAAAATGTAATTCAAAGATAATTTTTTGAAAATGAAACCTGACAAAAGTGAGGATCTTATAGATGGTTTATTTAGAGTCTTACATATATTTTTTCTAAGCTAGTATTTCAATTAGAGTCTATTCTTTAGAGACCTGTGTGTTTATGTGGTGTGAACATAATAGTAATTTAACTCAAAATTGGAAGTATAAACTATGTGTCGTGTTTCTCCTGAAATCTCATATCATATTCATCTTCATATAAACAAACTACTTCTGAGAACTCTTATGAAAGGGTTCAAGGAATAAGTTATACAACATTTTAATATAGAATATTGAATTTTATTTTCTTTGTGATTTAAAATTATGACAAAACTTAAAAGACCATGAGGGGACAGACAGAAACATTATATTTTGATAGAATGTAGAAGCAAGAAGAACAGAAAGAAGAGGAAAAGCAGTGGTGTTTTAGGAAACGATGAGAGATTTTGAGTGACTATAATAACACAATTGGAATTCTAGAAGTACAAGAATTAGAATTACAAGTAGCATAATATATACTGAAGAATTTCAGCAAGAGATTCTTGGCCATATAGTTCAACAGATAAATGTGTGAATCTATGGAATTACTGAAAAATGCTTTCTATCCATGCAGACTAGCCACAGGAGGCCATCCTTTCCTGACAGTTGCATCACAGTGGACAGAGAACTGGTAGATGACACTGATCATCCTTTACACGAGAAGCATCTCTTCTGCTTAAAGCATGTTACCTCACTTGTTTTCTTATTCATAATTCGTACCTTTACACCTCTATTAAGAAAGTAGTTTATACAGAGGTAGTGAGCTCTGACTAGGATGATTGGAGTAATCCATTTTGAGGGATTATTCTGAGACTAGGTGAGCTTTAATCCTGATTATTCACTCACATGATAAAAAATACTCACATGTTATTGTTATTTGTATCATTAACAGGTTTAAAGCCACTTAAATCAAATGATAGAAGATGTTTTATTTCAAAAAACACCAACAGATGACCCCATTTATATCTTGCCTATAAATCCAGCATGAGTTAAATTCTTTCATTACTTTCTGGTTTACTTAGTTTCTTTTATTTTTATTTTTATTTTGAGAGATAGAGAGTGAGAGAGAGAGACTCACTTGGTATCCCATAGTGGCCTCAAACTCACAGTAATCCTGCAGCCTCAGCCTCCCAAGTTCTGGGATTACAGGCATGCACCACCACACCCACGTAGTTTACTCTTTTTTCTATCACTACATTATTCAATATTAGTTGTACACCCTAGCCAACAAATGGAGACAAAGCTTAAAAATAAAAAGCATGGATTAAAGATAAAACAAGTTGTTTCTATTTGCAAACCATGGGCTGATTGGCAAAGAAAAGTCCTACCAACAAATGATAGGAATTAATGAGGCATTGAACTAGATGGCTGAATAAAATTGACATGTTAATCAAGACTACATATATCTACTTACTAAACACAATTTAACCACATACCATTTATCACAGTAATAATAAAACAAAATTTCCCAGGAACGCATCTTTAAAAATATGTAATGTTTCTTGTTTGTTTTTTGACACTGATCCCACTATGTTATCCATGCTCGCCTTTAATATCAAGTGATTCTCCTGCCTCGGCCTCCTAAATGCTAAATTACCAGGTGTGTGCCAATACGCTTGCATTGTGGTGTATAGAGACTTTTAAAAAATATAAAATATTTCCTTAGGGAAACCAAGTCAGGATGATTGTTTGTTCAAGCCCACATTGTGCAGCTTAGTAACATAGCAGACTTTGCTTCAAAATGTAATGTAAAAATGGGCTGGGGAAGTAGCTAAGTGTGAGATCCCAAGGTTTAATCCCCAATACTAGAAAAATAAAAGTTTCAGTGTCATTAAAAAGAAGTCTCATTTGGAAGGTTATGCTACATTTATGAATACGAAGACCCAGGAGCATATAATCTAAAATGTCTCCAAAATTATCGTACCTTTAATGCAATCTCTTAAAAAAAGTCTTTGTTTTATTTAAAAGAATAATTAAATAGAATATGATGTCCTTGACCAGTAAATGTTTTAGAAGAAAATTTTCATTTCACTTTTAACACCTACATTTGGGTAGAACAGCTCCCAAGATGAAGGCTGTTACATAAAAATTAGTTACAGATTCAATCTCTTCCTAGAGCAACATGGAACTTTTTTAGTTCTTTTTGAATTTGGGAGGAAATAAGATTTGCTCTCACCAGCATACACCAAATTCTATTTCAACTTGATTTGAGCATCAACTTTAGTCTTGTCTGCATGTAAAGTGATACTTCTTTCAATCCTACTCCCACTAAAAGAATATGATTGTATAAGTGAGGTGGCAACTGTACATTTAAGTGGATGAAATGTCAGTCTGTGTACTCTAAGAAAGCAAAGCTTGTAGCAAATCAAAACCACACAATGTGCATTAAAGTTTAATACAACTTCATTTCTTGGCAGTCTCCCACACACACACACACACACACACTGGAGAGGTACAACCTATTTCTCAGGACTTCATGTTTGCATACCAGTTTGTTTTTTGATTTTTTTTCATTCTTCCTTCTTTCCAGGCATTGGCATTAGGCCTCTGTGTAACATATTCTTTGTGACTATTTCATATCTGCTTTCCAGAGAACCTGGCTAGGAACCTCCCTTAAGCTTGCACTGTGAGTTTTTCAGACTTGGGACTTGGAGTACCTTGTTCAATGGCTGCCATTGTGACTGAAAGAAAGTGGGCAGTGAATGAGCAGCATCCAGGTGGTAGCCAGCAGATCTAGTGGACACTGTGTGTCATCGTAAAGAGCATTTGAACCAGTCAGAACTCAGTTTGTCCATGTTGATTGCTAGCTTGTAACCTTAGACAACGTTATTGGTTTTTCTTTTATAACTTCATCCATACAATCAAGATAATAATTATATCTGGAAGATAGTTTTCTTAAAAATTTTTGAGAGGGTTATCTTATGTTCTGACAACTAAATTACTTACAAAGCTTTTAGGAGAACACTGGGTAGTTAGAAAGTTCTCAAAGAATCTTATTGATGTTATAAGATGGAGGACCTGTGTAAGATAGGAAGATGCTATGTATCTCACTAGGTAATTCTTCCTGGTTTAGACGTTTTCAATTTTAGAATAGCCTTTACATCCTCTCCACCAATATAATAAGCCTATCATTGTTTTAAGAACACTTCTCTAAGATAATCTTTTTTAATTTAACTATATATCTTCCCTTCTGAAATACAAAATATATAAAGAGAGTGACAATTCCATTTTGTTTAATGTTATATTCCTCATTCAAGAAGAAAGGTTGGCTAGTAACATTTAATGAGTATTTAAGGAATGAAGGATTGTACTGTTCTTTAAAAGCTTATTTCTGTGGTAAACATAAAACTAACTTCACAATTTCATCTTCTAGGTACAGTTTATCTTTCTAGGGCATCACATGTGGGTTTTTAGAAAATTATTCCTTTACTTAGTTATTTTGCAGTACTAAGAACTGAACCCAAGACATTCTACCACTGAGTTCCAGCCCCAGCCCTTTTCATTTTGAGTTAGGGCTTCACTAAATTGTCCATGCTGTCTTAAAACTTGTGCACATCAAGCCTAAGACTCCCAAATACCTGAGAGGTTTTGATTAGATTTTAAACACTGAGCCCCATGGAAGTGCCAGATGCCCTTGAGTCTATAGTGCTACATGGGAGAAACCATCAAAGAGTTACTTAATATTTTTAATTGGTGTGTACCATTTTACATATTCATAGGGTACTATGTGATATTTCAATATATGCAAACACTGTAAAATGCTTCAATTAAACATATCTATCTCCTTAAAGTTTTATTTTTTGTGTTGAAAATATTTAAAATTCTTTCTTCTAGCTCTTTTTTGAAGCATATAGTGCATTATCTATAACCAATCTACTATACAATAAAAATACTTGAACTTTATGCCTCTTCTCTGACTATAATCTAGTTCTTGTTGACCAACCTTTCTCCTTCTTCTGTCACCTCTTCTTTCTTCAGTCTCTGGTAAACACTACTTTAGCTTATTTATTTTCTGCTATAAATAGGGCAATTTAAGCAAAATATTTCCTGACTTCTTTAGAATCATAAAGCAATTTCATTTTGAAATTACCTGACAGGTAAATGGAAAATATTCTCAGTTCACTCAAATTCTTATTAAGCTACATTATAAGTGAAAATCTGTTCTCTATGCTATTACTTGAGTACTCTGCTTAAAGAAACAAATAAACATTCTGACAGTTGACTGACAGGAAATATGTTTGGTTTCCTTTTTTATTCCAACTTCATTATTTTCCATGGAGATGAATTCTTGAAGTGACAGGATGCATTCATTTCAGTTCAGCTGCTCATTGACTTGTGCACATATCAAACTCCTCTGCCAAATGAAGAAAAAAAATAAACCAGAGTGATATCTAGATATGATTCAGCCGAGAGAAATTTACATGATAGGCAAGAATTCCTGGTATTTGAAAATAAAGGCATTTTTGAAAGTTCACTGTAAAATGTTTAAACTTTTTATAATTGTGGCCTGGCCATATATCCTACTAATCTGCCACCACTTATTAATGGCAGTCATGATTTGAAGTATTTCAACAGTAGCATCCTATGCCTCATCAAGGCATCTCCTTCCCTTCCTCCTGTCGATGTGACATTTAGAAGACCAGTGTGTGACTTTCATAGATAATTACTACAAGGTTCCAGGCAATCTTGATCCTGCTCTGGCTTAGAGCTTGTCAACCTACTGTCAGCACCTTCTAGTAGAGCTCTTACTAGTTAAATATTCTTGGCAGGACCTCACAAATAGTATGTTTTTTAATTTTGAAAAGTTTAAACAGCTTGACCTTTTAAAGGTTATCACTTTCTTTCCCAGAATAATTATTGCTTGTGTCAATAATTTTTAAACCCCCATATTGACAATAGAAAAAAATTAGAAGTTCAACTTCTGCAGATAGTTCAGTCATTTTAAGAAATAGTGTATAAAGTTATACTTAGTAGGTGATATAATTACTATTCTGATCTTTCTTGGCACACATAATTATTCTTGTGTGTTTATTCATCTGAAACTAAGTGGTGCAATAAAAATTTAGATAAAGTTCTTGAAATTGAAATAAATAAAAAGCTAATTTAAGCTTAGAATAACTTTCAGAATGGAAGTAAATCAAGTTGAGTGAACTCCTTGAACCTTGGAATATGATTGAAAAAATTAAGTATTTTTTATTATTTCTTAAATATAAATAAAAGAAGTATGGAGATGATTTTAAGGGGTAGTGTTGAAAATATACATTTTTCTAAATGAGATTTTCAAATTGCAACAGTGATCCCAAATGATGTTTATTTAAAATAATATTAATTATACTCCATCATGTATTATAGAATTGAATAAAATCCTTGTGGTAAGTCTGAGAACAGGCCAGGTGTGGTGGTGCATATCTGTAATCCCAGTATTCAGGAGGCTAAGGCAGAAGGATTGCTGGGAGGTCAAGGCCAACCTGGCCTACCCAGAGTATTCAGGACCAGCCTGCACCACATAGCAAGACCCTGTTTTGAAAAACAAAACAATAAACAAAAAGTTCCAGAAAACAAACATGTAACTTGTTTTTCTATACTTCTAGTTAAAATAGCACAGCATAGGACAATAAATAAATAAAAAGTGTTGAACAAAGTTGTTTTATTTCAAGGTCTTCCCTATACCAAGAGGTGTTTTTCTGAAACTCCTGATTATGGATGTGGTAATAACACAACAAAAATAAAATATACACACCTAATCCCTGAAATCTATGATTATTCTGTATCACATGATGAAAAGACTTTGTAGATGTGATTATAGCTAAAGAACTTGAGATGGGTAGATCATTGTGAATAATGGATGACCCAAATCTAAGTATCTGAGACCTTAAAGCAAGGACTTGCAGAGATAGAGGCAAAGGATAGGGGACAGAAATGGAGGTCAGAGGGGTACGAAGCATGAAGATTTGGATTAGAAGGTGAAGGGACCATGGGCCCGGAAGCAAAAGGGTTGTTGGAACTTGAGACCAACGCACAGTGGAGAGCTAGGAAAGAAATAAGGGCTTTAATCCTAAAATTTCTCAGGCGGGAATGTTGAAGTGGATTCTTCTTCTAAGCCTCCAGGTGAGAGTCCATGTTGATCTCCCTTATGAAACCCAAGTCAAAGAAAAGAGCCAAGCCCAACCTTATTTCTGAAACAGTTAATAATGAAACAACTTATGATGACTTAAAATGCTAACTATCTGGTAAATAATTATAGCTGTAATAGAAAATAATACAGTGTTTATTGGTTCTGTCCTCTGGCCCTGAATGAAAATTCTGTAACTCTAATTAAATCTCTAGGAATCATTTCAACATTACAAAAATAATTCTATTATTATTATTATTAATTACCCTTCAGTTTTTCCTCTTCTTTCCTTTTCTAAAGGCATTAATTAATCTCTCTGCCTATGTTCCCTTTTGTCAATGCTCATCAAAGACTGTAGTGTTTCAGAAGTGAACTGACCAGAGCTCAGAATGATCTGTTACACTGTGTAGAAAGTTACATATACAATGAATGCTATAAAATCTTTGGTAATATTTCTTCTTGATTTTGGTGTGTTTACCAATGAGCTAAGGTAACACAAATTTTCATATTTCTTTAATTCAAAGAATTAGCAATATATTTAATGCGGTTTAGGGAAATAGGAAACTAGAATTAAATTAACTGCACAGCTATAATAGAACAAGTCTCAATTTGTGTTAGAATTATAAATAACATATCTTAAAAGTTATATATGTGCCATATAATTATGTTTTGGTCAATGATAGAGATGTCCAATGATGATGACTACATAAAATTATAATGGACTAAAAATGTTCCTGTAGCCATTGTAATACCACAGGACTCTAGTGATAGTCAATTTTATGTCATCATGGGAAAACATCCATGATAGCCCACATATAAGAAGGGTAGGTTTATTTTGGCCTATATTTTCAGAGATTTTGGTTCATGTTGCTCACCCTTGCTTTGGGCCTATAATGACAATGAATGGAAAGTGAGAGATGTGACAAAATCAAGAAAATTTCTAAGGTTCAATTGGCAGAAAAAAGGCTGATAGAACAAGTTGGCTGTGGATGTACACTAACCTTCAAGGAAAAGGAATAACTTCAGGGAGGAGCTGCAGCAGACTCGGAGGCAGAGGGTAGAGATTCACATTTGGTATCTGTTCAGAGGTTCAGGGCTTGAGGAGAAATCCCCTGCAGGGGATTATTGAAGTCCTTGAAAACTACTGCAATTTGCCCCTCTGAATTTTGAGCTTCTTAAGAGTAGTAATTCTTTTCTTCCTTTCTAATTTCTCCCTTTTGGAATGACAAGTATCTCTTCTATGCTTGCCATTTTATTTCGTAAATGCATAACTTGTGTCTTAAGACCACATATGTATAGATGGATAGTAATTTTGCCCCTAGATGGGTCATATGCAGAATATCACCAATACCTGAGAAATGCATCAGATTGCATTTGAGGCTTTTTGTGTTAATGATAATTAGGTCAGATTTTACTCTTAGGCTGATGGTAGAGTCAGTTAAAACTTTTGGGGATGCTAGGATGGGATTAACTTGTTTTTCATGTGGAAGAGACACGAATTATTGTAAGGCAGAAAGATAAGAGTGTCAAACTCGACCTGGCCAGACAAAATTCATGGCCATCTTCTCCTTCTATTCTTGAAAACCAACGATTTTTCAGTGTACTGTGTTTGCATAAATGTCAAAATAACTATTCAGGTCTGCAATGCAGAAAACACAAACTTATCAGTGACACCTATATTCTACTCATAACCCCTTTTACTATCTATTAGTTTTAGGGTACCATTTTTTTCCTGATATGTTTTGAACATACATACTTTACCTCTCCACTGAATTTGACAAACTGTCATTTCTCATTCCCAGACTATTTATAGTCTCATAGTTATTTTCCTTACTATTTTCCTAACTATTTTCTCATACTAATTTTCCTAACATTATGTAGGGCTTTGAAGCCAGAATGATCTTTAAATTTCAATATGTTTATTTAATATCCCATCAATACAAGTTAGAATAATAGTGCAAAGTTATTTCACCTTCATATAACCTTTACTGATCATGCAGCAGTGTTTCTGCTCTTGGAAAGTAGATACAGTGCTGTGGTTTGCAGCCCTCTGTACTTGGAAAAGAGTTGGCGGAGGAACATGCAGAGGTGCCAGTGGCCAAGGAAATGGAGATGTGAGATAGGCAAAACCAACAGGAGAGAATGTTCACAGAAGGATTTTTACTGATTTTTCCATTTGATATCGAGAAATATATGTATTTTTTCACCTTCCTTCCTTCTTATCATTCTTTCTTCTTCATTATTTCTATTTCTGGGTCTAGTCAATTACTCTTTGTTTACAGGTGGGAATTGATACTTTCAGAGAGCTACTTAGCTAAACTTATTATATTACTCTAAACTCTAAACTGGTAAGTTGGTACAAATCTATAAGTGCAATTTTATCTGATAGATTTGTTTCTCTCTTTTAGAACCATAGATAAAGATAAATTGAGCATTTTTAAATATAGATGTGTTTTTCAAATCTTTAGTAAAACAGATTTTGTTTCTCTCTAGTGAAATGATTATTTCATTGTATGCTAAATAATAGCTTACACTAAACAAACAACACTTTGAATACATGTTATTTAACTGAATGATTATAATTTCCATATAATGGACTAATTTATGAGTTAAAATGATGTTACATGAGGAAATACTTTAATACAGTTGACTTACTGCAAAATACATATCTTACTCTTAACTATTTTTTCTCAAGAAAATACTTTTGAAATAATTACTACTGTGTATATGGTGTCATGTATCTTCTATGTATAGACTCTGAACTTCTGAAAAGCAGGATAACACTTCTGTAGTTTCTTACCATAAATCATAAAAACTACTGCTGGGGGTAAAAATGGTATTGCATACTTGAGATTTAAATGTCACCCCTCTTTAGTTCCCACTTACTTAAAGGCAATGTTATGTTAGAATTTAATTATTTGTCACATGCAAAAGAAAAATGGATTATTGGGAGATTTTAAGATGTAGTAAAATCAAATTATATTGACACTAAAAAGACATGAGTGATCAAAAAACATGGGGGAAACTGAATGCATATCACTAAGGAAATGAAGCCAATCTAAAAAGTCTACATACTATAGGATTTAAACTATATGATATTCTGGAAAAAAAACAGAACTGCAGACAGTAAAAAGATCAATGATTGCTAGAAATTGCAAGAAAAGAAGAATGAAAAAAATAGTACATAAGACTTTAGGAACAGTAAAAATATTGTGTATAACACTACAGTGGTGGATATATGTCATTACACATTTGTCCAAATCCACAAAATATTCAACACCAGCAGGAATTCATAATAATCTATTGGATTTGGGTGAATAATGGTGGGTCAGTGGGATTTCATCAACTGTAAGAAATGCTCAGCTCTGGTGCATGGTGTTGATATGGAGAAGGTTTTTCATGTGTAGGATGGGAGGAATATCTGTAGCTTATTCTCACTTTTACTGTGAGCTTCAAACTACTCTAAAAAGTAAGACATAATAACACAGGAGAACTTAAAATTTTAACCAATTGAAAGTTTTAAAGGTAAAAAAACAACAACAAAGCAAACTCAAAACAACACCAAAATTCAACCAAACAAACAGAAGAATAAACAACCAATATAAAAGTAATAATTGACCAGAAGAAAATGGAACTAGACAGGCCAGGGAGATTCCACGGGGTGTTAAGATTTTCCTAGACAACTTGTCCTTGGTGTCAATAACATGAAGGTATAAAATTGCAGACTTTCATTAAATTGTGTTTTTAATATTCCTACATTTTACTACATGAAAGTTAAATCTCAATGAAAAACAGAATATTAGAAAACTAAATAAAACAAACAAAATTAGGAGGATCTGAATTTGTTTCCTTATTTTTCTATGTTTTCTTTTTTCATAGTTATGCCACAGACAAAGTGCTTGTATTTTTCAGTGAGAAATTTGGCAATGTATCTTTTCAATTTCACTTGCTCAGATAAAACCAGAAAGTATATTTCCCCTTTTTCCTCTCCTCTCTCTTACTTTTTCTCCCTCATTTTTCTACCTGGTCACTGATGTTTTCTAAAGAACAGTTTCTTTTTTTTTATTTAAAGAAAAAAATTTTAATCAGAAAGGGAGTAGAAATAATACAAAATCTCAAAAACAAAACAGAAAAACAAAAATAGTAAGAAGTAAGAAATCACTAGTTGATAATTATATATTTTCCTCTTTAAAGTAGTTGTTCAAGCTACAAAAGTAAAGCCTACAAAGTGGACATCCAAACAGTGAGACTGCAATCAGTTTTGTTCATCCATCCAACTAAAACTTTAGCAACATGGTTATTAATCCCACACACTCAAACATGCATGCAGTTATATCCTTTAGAGTACTTTCTTTTCCTCTCTTTTTTTTCTTTACAATAACTACAATCCATTCTCATAAACTACTTAGAAGTTCTACACATGTATAAGTCTCTATACATATACCTAGACTTTCTGTATTAGAGGGAAAAACAAATCAAAACAAGTCAACAGTACAAATTCCTAGAGAAACATGAAATGGAAAGGACATATAAAATCGCAATACTAGGTGATCTATGGTCGTTACTATGATGTCTCTTGTTATTTTCAGTAAAATTGTCTATATTGTCAAACAAAATATAGTTAAACTTAGCATTGCATTACACTATTAATAAAATCTAAACATTGGAAACATTATAGGATTTCAAAGGCAGTTAACAATCAAACCAGAATGGGTATCCTATTGAATCCTGTCATCTTCAGAGTAGTTGCCCCTACTCTCAGACTTGACAATCTCAAGTATACCAGATTAAAAAAAAATCAGTCAAGATAAAACAGTGATATAACCAATCTTATCTGTCTTATCTCTGCTATGCTATTTTTTTGTCATTGTTGTTTGTTTACTTTTCTACTTCATTCCACTGTCTGCCCTTTTCTTTGAGGCCTTTCTGCCATTATTCCTGAAACCCTGGTGATTTTCTTCTCTCTTTCTAGAATGTCCTTCAGTATTCTTTGCAGGTTTGGATTGGTGGTCACAAGCTCCCCCAATTTCTCTTTGTCATGGAAATATCTTGTCTCTCCATTAATTTTGAGAGACGGTTTTGCAGGGTACATCATTCTGGGTTCAAGGTTATTTTCTTTCAGGGCCTGGAATATTTTGCTCCAAGATCTTCTTGATTTGATGGTTTGCATCGAGAAGTCCACTGTGATTTTGATAAGTTTTCCTTCATCAGTAATGTTTCTTTTCTCTGATCAATTTTAATATTCTGTTCTTGTGATGGATTTCTGGGATCCTGATTCTTGCATGTCTGGGTGTAGATCTGTTTGGGTTGTAGCTGGCTGGAATTCTGTATGCCTCATTTATTTGAACTTCACTTCCGTTACCTATGTTTGGGAAGTTTTCCTTAATTATTTCAGTGAATATACTTTTTATTTCATTTGTATTTGTCACTGCATCTTCATTCACATATCTTATTCTTAGGTTATAAATCCTCTTGTTATCTTCTAGCCTTTGTATCATTGCTTCCTGGTTCCTTGTTATTTTTAAGAGATCCTTCCTTTCATGATCATACTTTGCAAATCTATCTTCAAGTTTTGAAAGTTTGTCTTTAGCTTCTGTTAAAAGATTTTGCCAGCTTTCAATGGAGTTTTTAATTTCCTGATATTCTCTTTGGATCTGTTTCACATATTCTAGGTTTTGTTTATATTCTTCATCAAAGGCTGCTCTCCTTTCTCTGGGTTCCTCTATTCTTTCATTTGTGTCTACTTGATGATTACCCAGGACTTCTTTTATTAATCTTCTTATATCTTGCTTCACCTGAGTTAGAATTTCAGATTTAAATTCGTCGATGAGGTCACGGATGTATTTCTTTATTTCCAATGAAGCTGTCTCTAACATTACAGGTTTTCTGCTCTCAACCTCCTCTGCATTTACCTCTGCTGGACTCACTTTCTCTGGTTTCACAGTTAGAGACCTTTTGCTGTTTCTCTGTCTTGTCATGTTTCCAGCCCCCTTCAGACAGGTGGCTGGTGGTCTCTGGGCCTTTCCTATTGCTTACAGTTTTTTTGCAGTGTACTGGCTAGGGAAGTGCCATCCCCTAGTCCACTGCAGATCTGTGAGGTGCACACTGAGAGCAGCACCTCCTCCTACATCAGTCAACCAGTTTATGCTTCAGCAAGTTTGTGTGTTCCCTGGGGTTGCCACTGGCCCACAGCAGCCTTGTCCCCGGCTGTTGGGTTTCAACCAGGGGCCTGGCCCAGCCCAAGCAGATCCTACCAATCTGCTTTTGACTAGGAGTCATCAGCTGACGCTGCCTCGGATTTTGAGGCGGCCCAACTCCAAAATGCCGCCCAGCCAGTCCTCCTGGTTTGGGGAATCCAGTTCCCATCACTAACCAAAGTCCATGCAGCTCGACTGGCTGTTTCCACTCCCTGCCTCAGAGCCTCCTCCACCGGAGGGTCTGGAGCTCACCAACACTCCCCCCCCCGCTCTCAGCAGCGCCGTGATCTCAGCTTGATCATGAGTCACCTGACTCTAAGACGTGCCAGTACAGCCACCGGGGCTTGCCCAGCTCCAGCCCTCTGTCCGTGCTTCTTTTTCTTCTTTCTTTTTTTTTTCCTTTTTCTTTTTCCTCAGTTTCTTCCTGGGTCATGAGAATTCCTCTCCTTTTGTCTGGCTTTCTCCATGTTGCCAGATTCCAGCGTCTGAGTTGTTTTTATTTTTTTTTTTCCTCAGAGAGGCTCTCTTATCCTGCCGCCACTCAGTTGGCCATCTTGCAATCCCCAAACTGTTTCTTTCTAATAGATACCAAATCTAGTCTACTTCTGCAAACTAAAATATCAAATATAAAACATATATGAAAGCTATAAAATTCAACATATTGGAAATACAGTACATATATACACTGTACATATTGTTAATATACTTATGCACATTATCAGTGACATTGAGGGATACAAAAATCTTAACCTGGAATTCAAATGCCCCAAAATAACATACAAGAATAAGGGTTAGATAGAAGGAATAGGTAGGAACTCTATTCTAATAGTTTGTGAATGCAATACATACAAAATATTGGCATGAATTGGTTTTCATAGAAAGTTTTCATGAAGATCAGTGGAATATAATGGACTTGCTGGGCTCAGTAGAGGCCTCTTGTTCTTTTAGGATGACAGTGAAAATTTTAAATTATACAGTATACTACATTGGCCTTTCTATAAAAATATTTTTTATTTTATTTTTTAAGCTATCAATCCTTTTTAAATTCACTTACTTTCATTATAATCTGTTCCATGAATTATGATTTTGGAAATTAGAGTTTCAATATTAAGTATTAATACCAGGTAATACATGACTGAAATTTACTTAGTAATGAAATGTTTTTTTGTTTTTTTATTTTGGTCATGGTGGCATTCAGAGTTATAAAAAGAATTCCCTTTTATAACTCTAGTGATTGTCTATGTTGAAGACAAAGTAACTGAAAATGAATTTAATTTGAAGTAAACATAATTTAAATTATGTGAAGAGAATTACCAGTGAATATTAAATATTTAAGCAGGAACAATAGATTTAAAGGCCAAAATTCTTCAACAGCATTAAATTAAGCATTTAAATTTTATAATTAATCAAGTCCATTTTTCATACTCATAATTATGACCAAATTATAAGATATGACAGTAATATTTTAAGGATCCTTGTAGCAGATGCTTATATTTCATTTTATTATTGTAAGCCTGCTTTAAATGCAGAACTCCCATTAATATTATTTTCAATATAAATGTTATGGTGTTCTGGAAAAATAGGACCAAATAATAACTTTGTACTTCTTATTAAAATCTATGAGGATATCATAATCCCTTTACTATCCACTTACACTGATACGAAGGCAAAACGTTATTCTGAGGCAGAGGTACAGCATAACTTTATTTGCATTCAAAATACTTTCATTCTTTTAATTATTTTCCCATATAGTCATTTTTTATTGTTATTGAAATTCTATCCTGCAATGGGTATGTTAGCTTGCTTGTATTAATCATTTTACAATGCATATGCCATGTAAAACATGACCTATCCTTTAAATACATATGATTTTTGTGAACTGTATTTATAGAATAAAATGAATTATCTCCTGGGAATAATATCTGCTCTGGCTTTTACTACTACAATCTAATTAAATTCAAATTTTTATGTTATAAAAGATTACCCAAAACTGAAAAGATTATGAGACTAAATTCCAAAATAAAAGATGACAATTTTCTATGCTAAAATGGACATACAGATATTTAGGCATTTCAACAATTATACAAAATTACCATAGCTCAAATTGCCAATTATTGAATGAAAACAATAACTACAGAAGTAGTACAAAAAGGTAAGGTTCAGGTAAAAAAGAGAATTTTTATTATTATCTCTCATGTTGTCTTGGAAGAGCTTTGATTTGAAGAATTTTGAAGTGTTTTTAGAAACCTAAGACAGAGTTGAGCAGAAATTAAAAGAAACAAGTTTAGTTTTCCTCAGGAAAAAAGATAGAAATTAAAGCCAGTTTCTGGAAACTTTACACTCAGCCGACAATTTAATTTCATTTTAGAAAAAAAAAATAGATACAGTAGAGAATATAGTCCTTGTAGGAATTTAATTTTATCTGAAGAAGCATGATAATTTTTCTTTCCTCTTGAAGAGGTTTTTTTTTTATTAAGGTTAAGATGTATGTAGGTTAAGTGGAAAGATTAGTTTTGTTCAAAAAGTGAAGAGGCTAATAATAATGAAATTCAGTAACTTCTCTCCTCATTGTAGACTTTGAACATAGCCTGAATGCAATGAGTACTTTAAGAAAATGTGTTGCACCTGTAGAATCCTGAGTCTGTTCTGAGCCTCTGTTAGCGAGTAGACTATCTACTTTATTTGTCTTTATTGCCTGTAGAATAAAATATATGTATAATTAACTCTACTTTAATTACGTTAAAGGTGACCTACAAAAATATCATAAATTTCAATTGCCGCAGCTATGTGCTTCAGCAGTTAAATATCCCTTACAGTGAAGCCAAGATAAGTCAGCAAATAAGCTGATAAATAGTGACCCTTCAAAGCACTTTTTAAAGTCATCAAAGTCAAACTCTGCCATGCTTTACTTTTGCCAATAAGATCAAGGCTTACATATCAGTTATTAAAAGAACTAATGGATAGAAATTTGGGAGACCTCCATAATCTTGTCCAGTCATCTGCTTTTATTGGAAAAAGTGGCTTGATGGATAATTTTATCAGTTCTTTAAATCGTAACATGAAGTCATTTTTAGACACCAGATTACAGAAAAAGGGAGAAAATATTGACTATGATATATATTTTAATATAAACTTCAATTTCAACTTCTTTCAACTTTAACTTTTAAATTCAATAAAGTCTTAGTGCTATCTCCATCACTTTTGTCATTTCCTCGCATGTATAAATCAGAATCCTCTTGAGAAACAGACCCAATAAGGCAGATAAAAATATAAAAGTTACCTTTACATCCTCTGATAATCAGATTCTCCAAGTGCTAGAAGTCTTTTATTTAACAGAAACTGATGGTTTTGCTTCCTGGCATAAATACTGATCTGAACACATTAGAAAAAAAATATTTGCTAATGTAATGAACAGTTTCTTTGAAAGGAGAAAAGTTTTTTCAGGCTATTATATAACAGAAAGATTTGATTTGCTTCTATGGGGTCTACATATGGAAACTATTTTTAAAATTACCATGCATGCCATCTGCTAATAATAGCCACTATTATTGCTGTGTACTCAAGGCAGACATTTTACAAATAAGAATATTGAGAAATTAAAATTATTTCCACTTTTCATATAGCAACATAAGACATTCAGATTTTTCCAGGGGCAGATTTGCAGTTAAGATCTAAAGGCAAAATTGAATACAACTTGACCTACTTCAGAACCTCTGCTTTTTCTGTGCTTGGATTTGTGTTGTTTTGAAGGTAGTTCACATCATCCTTTCTCTGGTGCAGTTCTTTCTAGTTATTAGCGTCTACCTGGCCTCACCATCCTTGCTGAGGTGAATCACAGCCCCAGTTTGAGAAACCTCTGATGATTCTGTGTGTGCAGAGGCCTGCACAGCGCCACCTGCCGGAGGAGCACAGCTACACTGGCAGTTCTGACTGACTCCCGTAGTGATTTGCTTTGGAGTTCACTTTGAAACAACTGTGAGTTTTCCCTTTCCAAAGAGGCTTAAAATACATCTTTAAATCAGTAAGAACACAATTTGCCTCTGGACCTGATATTTGGGTGATTAGAAATATCACTGCATTTAACTAAGAAATGCATATAAAGGGAAATGCCCCCCACCCACCCATCCATATCTTATATTTTAAAATATACTTTTCCTAAAATGCCCTCTCACATGTAATAGCAAATAAAATTTATATTTTTATATCTTACATGATGCCTATCATTCCTGTTTAAATCATGTGATAATATTCCCAATTATAAACTGAATATGTGCCCTACTCTTACTTTGCATGAAGTAGATGTTCAACAAGTATTGACTCTTTGAATGGACAAATGAGGACTCCAACACAAAGAACAAAATTAATGGAATAATAATCTAAAAACAGAAAGAGTACCATAGGCATCATAACTGTACCTCTTAAAATTCAAATATTTGCCATTCTAGTGATTATTTTATGGTATTGGAAAGTGGAGCTTTTAGTACATAATTTAAAAAGACACCTCACTGAGTTCTCTCAATCTTTTGATCATGTAGGGACAGAACAAGAATATAGACAGTAAATATATTAAAAAGTTACCTTTTTACATATGGTAAATAAAGCCCAATTATCATACCTTCTAAACTTTTCCCATTGTATGATATTCAGAAAAACAATTGATCTCAAAATTCATGATAACTCAGGCTTAATTAAGTCAAGCATTCATACCTTTATATATTTATGAGACTCTTCTAAGAACTCAGCATATTTTATACTTGAAAATAATAAATGTGAACTGTTAAAGGTAAAAAAGAAGCAAAGAGAATGGGTAAATAACTGGAGGGATTTGTAACAAAGTAATTCTTATTTATAATGGAAACATTGTGAGTGATCAACCTAGTTTTCAAAGAATTCTCTATGAAAGGTCAATTTTTGCTCTTTTCTGGATTTGGAAAAATAGTCCCTCTTGCCCAGCTATGGATGAGTATGCTATCCAATAAATACATGTTCTATCCCTGATTTCTGAAGGCAACATTGCTGTGTTTCCTTTAACAGGGTCAATTTTCAAATGGATAATTATGAGGAAGGTCTTAAAACATTATTTCATTTTTTGTGTGGAGTTGTAAATCTTTCCCACTTCTTAATGTTTTTCTAATTAAAAATAATATTTTCATTTTTTAATGTTCTTAATAATTTTATTATTTGTGCCATTTCTAGATGATTGATTTCTTTTCCCATGGATCATATTTCTCACTGGAACCTTTTTACACATTTCTAGGTGCTGAATTTTTGTATTCCTTTAAGTGATTTTGAGATTTATCCTTGGATACAGCTAAGGATCAAATTGTGTGACTCCTTTGTACTTTGTTAGGTGAGATTAGACAACCTTCACATAAGGCTAATTTAGCTACCTTCTCTAAAATACTGTTTCTGATATCCTACATGTTGCAGATTAGTCCACTCTAATTATGGGAATGTAAACTATTTCCAGTCCTGGGTGCACCTTAAGAATTGTTTCTTTGTTTTTTTTTTTCCTTGTACTATTATTTATTTATTTATTTATTTATTATAAAAAGAAAAGAGAAGTCAGAGAAGAAAAACAAAAAGCAAAAGAGATAAACAGCAACAAACTCAAAACAATAACGACATAGGTTTTCAAAACAGAATGAAAGAAATTTAACAATGGTTGTTATATTGCATATAATTATCTTTTATTCAAGGAAAGAAAAGAAAATTTAAAAAAATAGAAAAACAGAGAAAAGGTAGAACAATACAGATTTTTTAAAAAATTAACATCATAAAATCACTAGTTGATACATTACCCATTCTTATCCTAAAAATCACAAAATCAAAGCACAGAAAGTGGCTAGAAACTCAAACAATGATAGTGCAAACCCTTCTGTTCAATGATCCAACAAAAATTCAGTATTACGATAATCTATCTTACACACTATACATACCATTATACTCTTCAGAGCAGTTTCCTTCCTTTTCAATTTTACAATATGTGTTATACTTTTTGGATCCCATTATTCTGTCAGTTTTTATTATTTTTTACACTAGAGAGACAATGTGATATTTACTAATGTGAGTCTTGTTTATTTCACTAATGAGGATATTCTCAAGTTGCCTCCATTTACCTATAAAGACCTCTAGATCATCCTTTTTTATAGCCGAATATTATTCCATTATATGAAAATACATTTTTTCATCCACTCCGCAGTTAATGGGCATTTTGGTTGTTTCCAAGATTTAGCTATTATAAATTGTGCTGCTATGAACATGGGTGCACATATATCTCTGTGACGTGACCTTTCCAATTTTTCTGGGAAAATACCCAGAGGGGAATAGCTGGGTTGAATGGAACTTCAAATCATAGTTTTTTTGAGGAATCTCCACACAGATTTCCACAGTTGTACCAGTTTGCACTCCCACCAACAGTTGAGAAGTGTTCCTTTTTCTCTGCATTCTCGCCAGCGTTTGTTATCAGTTGTTTTCTTGAAGGTGGCCATTCTTTCTGGAGTGAAATGAAATCTCAATACTGTTTTAATTTGCATTTCTTGAATGACCAGTGATGGTGAACATTTCTTCATGTATTTATGTGCCATTTGTATATCTTCATCTGAGAACTGTGTGTTCATCTCAGATGCCCATTATTGGAGAGGGTCTTTGAATTGGGGGGCTTGATGTTTTTCAATTCTTTATATGTTCTGGATATAAGTCCTTTGTCTGAGGGGTTGCTGGCTAAAATTCTTTAACATTCTGTGGGATTTCTTTTCATTTTGTTGGTGATTTCTTTTGAAGCACACAAACATTTTATTAAGATGAGGTCCCAGTTGTTGATTCTTTGAAGTATTTCCTATGCATTTTGCATTTTATCCATGAACTCTCTGCCTACTCCTGTCTCCAAGATTTCCTCCTACCTTGCTCTCCAGAAGATTTAGTGTTTCTGTTTTAATATTTAGATCTTTGATCCATTTTGACTTTAGTTTAGAGTATGGTGATAAGCATTGGTCTATTTTCAATCTTTGGCATATGGAAAGCCAGTTTTTCTAACACCATTTATAAAAGAGGCTATCTTTTTTCCAGTGAACATGTTTAGCCCCTTTGTCAAATATAAGGTGGCTGAGTGTCTTTGTAGCAGTGTTTGTGCCTTCTAATCTGTTCCATTGATCCTCAGGTCTATTTCTTTGCCAGTACCATGCTGATTTTATTACTGTGGCATTGTAGCATAGTTTCAAGTCAGGAATTGAGATGCCTCCTGCCTTGCCTTTGTTGCCCAGAATCTCCTTTACTATTCTAGGTTTCTTCTGTTTCCAAATAAATTTTAGGAATATTTTCTCTAGATCTGTGAGGTATGTTAATGATATTTTGATTGGGATTGCATTGAATCTGTATAACAGTTTTGGAAGTATGGCCATTTTAACAATGTTGGTTCTTTCTAACTAAGAGCAAGGAATGTCCTTCCATTTTCTAATATCCTCTTCAATCTTCCTTTTTTAGCATAACATAATTTTCAGCATATAGATCTTTTACATTCTTGGTTAGGTTGATTCCTAAGTATCTGATTTTTTTAAATGCTATTCTGTAAGGGGACATTTCCATAATTTCTCTCTCACTGAGTTTTTTGTGTACAGGAATGCTGTTGATTTTTGAGCGCTGACTTTGTATCCAGCTATGAGCTGAACTTGTTTATTACCTCTAGTAGTCTTTTAATGGAGTTTTTGGTTCTTCTATGTAGAGCATCATGTCATCTGCAAATAATGATAATTTAATTTCCTTTTCCTATTTTTATTCTTTTTATTTCTCCCTCTTGTCTGATTCCTCTGATTAATATTTCTAGAACTATATTGAATAGGAGTGGTGATAGTGAACATACTTGTCTCGTTCCTGATTTTAAAGTAAAGGCTTTCAGTTTTTGTCCATTTAGTATAATGTTGGCTGTTGGATTGTCATAAATGGCCTTGATGAGTTTGAGGTGTATACCATTTATTCCGAGTTTCTGTAGGGTTTTTATCACGAACAAGTGTTCGACTTTGTTGAAAGCTTTTTCTGCATCTATTGAGATGATCATGTGATTTTTATTTTTGGCTCTGTTGTTGTGGTGTATTACATTTATTTATTTGTGTATGCTAAACCATCCCTGCATTTCTGGAATAAATCCCACTTGGTCATGGTGTATGATCTTCTTGATGATTTGCTGCATTCTATTTGCCAATATTTTATTGAGAATCTTTGCATCAATTTTCATTAGTGAGATTGGTCTATAGTTCTTCTTTTTTTTTGGGTCTTTTTCTAGTGTTGGTGTCAGAATGATACTTACCTCCAAGAATGATTTAGGAAGGACTGCTTCTCTTTCAATTTAATTGTAGAGTTTAAAGAGTATTGTCATTAAATATTTTCTAAATTTCTTACAGAATTCAGCCATGAATCCATCAGGACCAGAGCTTTTCTTAACTGGTAAGTTTTTAATCATGTTTTCAAATATTTTCATTTTTTAATATAGGGGAAATGTCTCTATTTCTATATATCTGTACCTATCTACAGAAAGAAAGAGAGAGAGAAACATGTAATAAAACTGTTTGTAGTCCTATCTGAGAAGAAATAACACTAAAATTTTGTTATATACTCTCTGTTTTTGTTTCTGCACTTCAAATACATGTGAGCTCAGTTGAAGTCTCATGAGACATAACAAAGAATATGTCAAACATAATCTCCTATTAGGTGGTACATCTAATATACTTTGGTACAAAAGCTTGATGAATTTCCAGTGGCCACTAATGAAAAACTGTGAAACTCTAAAGTTACTAAAGTCCTTTAGTCTATAGTTTTCTCATAAGTAGAGATAATAATAGTGCATATTACATGGGATTATTATACTTATTGAATTAGCAGGACAATATTTTATGAAGTTTAACCCATGCTCGTCATCATTTTCATCACCATCATTGTCAGCACAGAATTTTGTGGGAAAAATGTATATGCATTTCTCATTATTTTACTAGGGTTAGAAATAAATGTATGTAAAACAAAATTTAAAACCCCAGGTCTTCTGAGGCAATTTTTTTCTTTTATGAATGAGAATACTTGCATAACGTTACTATTAAATAATATATTTTAAATATTTTATCAGTCAACAGGATACTATCTTACAATTATTTTGTTATTATGTGCTTTTCATATGTTTATTGGACATTGGAGTTTCTTGCAAGAATTTTTATTTAGTTATATACCTACTCACTTTTTATAGGATTTAAGGTTGATTCTTTCAAGTCCATTCAAGCAGAACAAAAGCAAAAAGTTACATCTGAAACTCTCCAAGTGTCTGATAACAGAGATTGCTGGATGGCAAAACCTATTCAGATAATGGATATCAAGGTGTTTAAACCACCATTAAGAGAAGTGTAGCATTTTTCCTAACGACTAATTCTGATCCTAGACAAACTTTATTATATGTGGCTTTTGTATTAAACAAGTGATATCTTCACCAGGTTACATTAGACAATGGTTTTTGTTTACAGGGTGGAAGAAAAACTCTGGTAAAAATGTTGTACTTTAGAAACTGGAATAATCCAAAACTGAATGTATAAGTGATAAAATTAATATTCTTCTTGCACTTTCTTTGTAACTTTGATTTATGAATATCCCAGCTGTGCTCTATTTAAATTATGGCTTTACAATAACCAAAATTGAATTTTGATAGTTTACTATTATAAGATTAGGTGGTCAGATGATTGTTATAGATTACTGCCTCAGCAGCAGTGGGTTTCTATCAGGGCACTGTGAGAGGCTTAAAACTTAAGTCATATTTATTTGTACCCCTATGTGGTATCAATGACTATCTTAATATTTAAATTTTTCTCTGTTGGAATATTAAAACCTCTCTGTCTCTTTCTCTAACTGTCTGTCTGTCTGTCTGCAAATATATATATATATATATATATATATATATATATATATATATATTTGCAATCAGGAAATAAATACTACTTTGTAGTGAATTTTCACATCATTTCCTTGAAGCACTCTCACTCACAATAATGAGTTTTCTTTAATTTTCTTTTTATCTTAAGGGACTTATTATACCTTTTGAATGAAAGCTTCACAGAAAAATACTAATAACCTCTCAGTAAGAATTATTTCTAACTTAGGAGGAATGCAAATTTCTGTATCAGAAGAGTCTCAAGGGTTTAAGTTTACAATTATAACTTATGGCACAGCCAAAATAAGTTTGAGATGTTGAAATTTAGTTTTCAATTACATTTCAATCTTTTATTTGACCTGTGAGTACAGAGGAAAAAATGAAAACAAGCAGAAAAAGTTAACTTTTTACCCAAACATTTTCCAGATGAGAAACCATATACATGTAATAGTTTGGGCAAAACATTTTATATAATGAGATCCAAATCTGTTCCACATCTTGTTGGATCCTCCAGGGTTATGAAAATTATTTAATCACCAGCATTCCATTTGTCTTTTATGCAAACACAAACTTGTTTATAATGTATAATGTATGGTGTATAATTGTGTATAATGTAAGCACTTCATTCTATCTCATATTTAAAAAGAAGATAGTCATCCATAATACCATCATATACTATTTAACTATCTATATAGTTTTATAATAATTGAAAGACCAATTTGATTTACTTCTTTAATATAGTTACTGCAAACTCTAGAAAAGAACATAATATGATTTGTATATTCTCATACATACAAGCATACTCCACTATTTTGGAGGAAATAAAGCATATAAGAATGATTAAATTAATGAGTCTGGGGTGGAGCTTTTTGTAATTGTCCTTTAATACACACAGAAATATAATTTCTTTCTACCCTAAAGAATGGACAAGCACATGGTAAAGAAGTTTCAATTCACTATACTCTCATAACAAATTATGTTATCTGATGTATTTTCTTCTACCAGAAAATACTAGAAAATAGATTCTATAATTCTTCCCATATATGCAGAAGAGCAAAAACATTCAATTCCTTAATGCTTTTTAAAATAAATTATTAATGGATAATTGCTTACTCAGCTATTACATTTCTTATTATCCTAATCCATCAAGGAAATTATATGTATTGCTTAAGAATGTTTCAATATATGTCGGAAAATTTACTTTAGAAGAAATTCAGGGTAAATTGATCTTTACACTCACTCTCAAGGAGTCTCTGAACCTATCAATAAAGTGTTCCTTTCTAGTTGTCATCTTGAAAAAAACCTTACTGTCTTTCATGAACAAGATGGTCTATATTAAACCAGAACATAAAACATGTAGTTTTCTTCTGGCTGTGCTTTTGCTTTTCATTGAATTAATTGGCCCCTGTACCTATTCTGGAACTATTTAAGACTTTTATTTATTTTAAAAACCTAATAAGCATTTTAAGATGGTCTTTCTACCATTGACTCTATGTATAAGGAGGCACAAATCCTCTCATTATTAAGTGGTTCTAAAGAGCCTTTTAGTATTAGACTAAATATTAATTCTGTTTCTACATAGAAGAACACTAAATAATAAAATGTTAAAGGCAAAAGGTTTTATTTAAATGTTACAGAAAATAGAAATCAGATTAAGGAATGAACATTTTTCAGAAAATTATTTTAGTCTTAGCTTACATATATTGATGTTTCCGGATATATTCTACAAATAAATCCAGATAAATCTGAGAAACAGGCACATGAATTCAATAACTATGACATGGGAGATGAGGAATTGAAAAAATTAAATTTAAAAAAGACTACAAGCTTAACAAGAAAGATGTTTAAATGATGCCAACTCAGAATTTCCCAGATCAGAGATTTAGCTTGGGCCATAATGTGGTACTGAATTTCACACTTTACTCTTTTGCAGTCTGCACAACTAGTCTACACAGGACTCTGGTATAGGAATGCACAATTTCCAAAGAAATCATGACAAGGAAACATTGGAACATGATACCTGACAGCCCACTTTAAGACAGTCTTTCTCACCTGTGTTATGAAGTGTTTAATTCTCTCTTACATTTGATGTAATGGGAAGTTTTGTAAATTGTTAAGGTAAGTCTCCCCAAGATATATTACAAATTGAAGTAGCAATAGCTAATATATTTATTTAAATAAGATAGAATTTCCAAGGTTTTAGGAGGCTTGGATTGGTGATTCAGTTTTAAATGTTTAAGAATTGTAATAATTCCTCATTTAAATAAAGAGACTATGAGACTTCTAGGGAAATAAAAGGATAGATTTTTATCATCTCTCATATTATTCATTTTGACTTTTGTGTAAGGTACACTATCAAATTATCTCTCAAAATGAAGGAATGATTTTATATTTACAGGTGAATAATGTAAGGTCATATACAACATCAGGCAACAAAGACTGATTTCTCATAAGAACATAAACATATCATTTTTATTATGCTCCACTATATTGCATTTCATAGCTCTGGGATTTATAAGTTGAAGGTTTGTGGACAAGTGAGTCTACTAATATCATTTTTTAAACTGTGTGTGTTCTTTATGTCTGTATAACACTGTGGTTATTCTTCCAATACTTCAAGCTTTGTATTATCATTGTATCTGTGGCCGGTGATTTGTGATACTGCTATTGCTTTGAAATGCCACAAACAATGCAAATGAAGAAGAGAGCTTAATGGTTAAATGTATGTTCTGACAGCTCTCTTGATTCTTCAGTTATCAGAAGTGTGAGAAAAGTGGTTGAGCCACAGGAGAGGTGTCTGAAGTAGCAGAAGTTGGTTCATGAAGCATATGAATTCAATAACTATGATATTCCTTAAACAGGGAAGAGGTCATCTTTATGATATAGAAGTACAGAGTCTTATAATGAAAGTTGGGACATTTGTAGCTGGAGAACAGAAGTCATTGCAACTAGTGAGTTGAAATTAAAGAAAATGCACACTTACCCTTCAAGAAGTCTAGGCCTTTAACAGTGTGACATCTGTTTATAGTATAGCTTACTAGATTTTTAAGCCTATTTTTTGAAGCCTATTTCTGAGACCTACTCCTCAGAAAAAAATTTTTAAAAGATTCCTAGAGTTTATTTTTTTAGAATATTTATGCTCATTGAGGCCACCCAAGGGTTCTGAGGAGATCTAAAATAAGACTAATATTGTTTTCATACCTGCTAACATAATGGTCATTCTTCAGTTTATGGAAAAAAAGGTAATTTTGACTTTCATGTCTTGTGATTTAAAAAAAAAATAGATTTCATAGGACTATAGCTACCAGAGGTTAGGCATTAAGCTCAGTGGTATAGTACCTGCCTGGCAAGCATGAAGTCCTGAATATATATATATATATATATATATATATATATATATATATATATATATTCATAGACATAGATTGTTGTTCTTCTGTAGAATTTTGGCAAAGTAAATTGAAAACCTGCTAGAAGTGACTCAACTCTCCAGCTGTCATTAAGGGGATTTGTGATTCATAGGAGGTCAGAATGTCAACGCTAAGAGGATTTTGGAAAAAGTTGATGCCAATCCTCACTGACATCTTTCAGGGGTTTAAGATTCAGTGGAAGAAGGAACCACGATGTAGTAAAAACACCAAAAGAACTAAAATATGACCCTGAAACTGAAAATGTAAAAGAATTGTTGTGATCTCGTGATAAAGCTTTCATAGATAAGTATTTGGGAGTTGCTTCTTATGGGTGTGGGAGGAAAATGGATTCTTGGTATGGAAATTACTCCTTGTCATGGACATTGTGAGTTAAATTCTATCAAATGGCATAATATGCTGCAGAGAAATATTTCATGACAGGAACATTCCATGAAGCACATTTTATTGTTTTCTTATTTTTAGAAAGAACCATAACCACTCACCTTCAGCAATCAGCATTTCAGCTACTAACACCAAGTCACAAGTCAGAGAACTCCACTAGCAAAAAGATCTAATTCTGAAGACTGATTGTAGTTAGTATTTTTTAATAAAAGACTTTTTAAATTAAGGCATATATACTTTAAGCATAATTCTATTGTATACTTAAAAAATTATACTGTTATAACTTTTACCTGAAATGGGAAACCAATAAAATACATAACTCTTTTTTGTGTGTGAACTTTTCCTTTACCCTAATAGTCTGGTATCAAATCAGCTAACATCTGAGATATGTCCATAACAAAAAAAAAATTAAAATTTTCCTTTGCTTGTAATACTATGGTAGTTAAGTCTGAACTATGAAACTTTCCTAATTAAATAGAGAAAGGTAATGAAAGCGTATGTTCCCTTCAAATTTTTAATTGGTCCACGTATTTTCTGCTTTCCTTCCCATAGAAGAGGTGAACTTCATTCATTTTGGTATTTAACTTTGGCATTTCCAGCTTTATATTCATCTTAATTCTCTCTCTTTCTTTATGGAACGGGAATACTAATAACTTTTTTACAATTTGTTCTCTATGGCTCAGACTGCAACTTATAGTACAAAGCTACAGTGGTACAAAACAGAAAAACAAACAAAAAGCAAACAAACTACAGCATAGTATTGGCAAAAAACAGATCTTGGGTCAGTGAGACAGAATAGAAGATAAAGAAACAATTGCAGCCACACTCAGCTATGTTATCTTTGACAAAGTGTCCAAATCTCTTTGCTGGAGGGAAGGTAGTCCCTCTGACAAATGCTGGAAACACTGGCTATCCATATGCCAAAGGTTGAATTTGGACCCTTATCATTCACCATGCACTAAACTAAAATCAAAATAGATGAAAATATTAAATATTACAGTAGAAACACTTAATCTGCTGGAAGACAAAATACGTAATTCTCTTGAAGATACAGAGATACGCAGAATTTCTGAGCAAATCCTTCTTTGCACAAGAAATAATACAGAGAAATCAACAAATGGCATCACATCAAATATTATCTTATACTTTTGACTTCCAGTTATTTGATATTACCAATTTGTTTTTTGAATATCTTTTGTATTTACTGTGTTTTATACTTATCTACTAAACCCCAACCTCTCTGATTGACAGCACTTTTGGGTTTTTTTCTCTATAGTTAATTGATTTCTTTGATCATTCAGTTTCTATCTGACTTTTCTTGTGTACATTTTTAATGATCAAAACATGTTTGACTTTTTAAAGAAAATGACCTTGATTACTTCACACAAAATTATTAAAACTTACCCTTTTCTTCTTTGCATTTCCTCGTCTTCTCTTATTTTGATTATGGTTCATCTGCCAATTACTTATTTGAGATTTCTAGTTTCCATCTTATCAATAGAAGACATTTACAAGAAAACTGACTATGCAAGAAAATACTATCTATGATGTGAACCCAACAATACGTATGAATCATAATCAGTATTTTGAAGACTATTACAGTTACAAATTAACTGTCAGTTAGTCTATTCTGTAATTGTACTAACATCGTGCTTTATGTGCAAACAAAATAATCATTAATGTTTGCTGAAACATAAGGTCAATACTGTAATATATTAAAGAAGTATGGGTGTTATCACTTCATGTACATGTTATTTTGACACCTTTGTCAAAAAATTTTTTTCCACAAGAAATTGCCTTGGAATGAAAAGCTTACATAATAAAGTTGAGTTGCTGAGAAATGTATATATTTTTATGTTAGATAGGAGAAAAAAAAATCCTTTCTTCATTTTAAGGAAAGTTGTGTCTTTTATATTTAACGAATTTGAATAAGTACGTGACTTTTTAAAATCAAATTTCCTATTAAATCTTTATGAGGTACATCATGTGTAACTTTAAAAAATAAATTTTGAATGTATTGAAAAGCTTCTCTACTGTTTATATATTAAAGTATAGGATTTTTCCTAATGATTGTAATATTTCATAGAAATTGAATATTCATGATATTATTATAGAAGCTATAACTGTTTCGTGTCCAACATGATCTCCAAAAGGACTTTACATTATTCAGTTCTTCTTTAGTATATTGTGAGTGCTTTATTTTTCATGAAACATTTAGTAGAGTGCAAGTTAGAATAGAAAATCAGAAATAGTGATCCAAACAGAAAACCATGGATTTATTATTAGAATTTTTTTTGTTTTGTTTTGCTTGTTCAGCTGATTTTTAATGGAAGAACTCATATCAATATACTGACATGATATAAAAATGGCAAATATCAAATGAAAAAGTATAACAAAAAGATGTTTTCAATAAAATTATTCTCAGAAATTGTGGTCTATTGAACTATCTTAGCAAAAGTCTACAGTATTTATGATTAACTGTGAAAGATATTTTACTTTTGTGATACCAACTATCTAGGTTAGACCTGGATTAATCTCCAAAAATGTCTTGTCATATTGGCCATAATTAGTATTTTTTTCATATCTGTTTTTTCATTCTAGAAGATTTTACTTTGAGAAAATTTACCTTTATTTGAAAAAATGATAGCAACAATACCTGCTATGAGCATAAAATCAAGTTTATAAAATATAATTAAAGCTGTTTGTTCATATAAACCATATAATTTTATATACATATGAATATATGTTCATGTTTATGCATGCTTATGTGTACATACTTCAAGCAAATTTAATTCATGTTTCTATAAAATGAGGACATTTTACAATTAAAGTTTTACATTTAAAATTTGTTTCAATATGCTAAAGGAAGAACATTTTGATGTCTAATAATAAAAATTCTCTTCCAGACAAAAAATAACATTTTCAAAATTTCATAGAATATGAACAGAACCATGATGAATATGGTGTACATATACACAGACAGACAGACATACTCACACTTAATATCAGCGATGTAAAGGTAATTGTACCATTTAAAATATTTTCCTCTTTTTTTTCAGAGGTAAAAAACTGTGTGATTAAAGAGTCTTTCCACTGGACCTATATAATATGGAGGTATTTACCTATTAAAATGATGGCAGGATCTTATTTCAGTATTCTTAAACAGTGAGTCGAAGCATTAATACTTACAGTCGGAGTTCGTTGGCTCGTCTCTGCCATGCTATCCTCCTGCTGTTGGATCCCCCACTTTTCCACTCCATTCAACTTCCTGCCCTGTTTGGTGATCCTGCTCTGCTGCTGTTACTGGAACTGTGGTCATCTTTATCTGTCTCTAGAATATCCTTCAAGGTTCTTTGTAGGGTTGGTTTGGTGATCATGAATTCCTTCATTTGTTCTCTATCATGGAAGGATCTTATTTTTCCATCAATTTTGAAAGATAGTTTTGCAGGGTACATCCGTCATGTAATGGCAAACCAGAAAAAAGCAGGAATAGCTTGCTTTTCAACCACAGAATGAATAGGAAAGATGTGGTATTTTTATACAATGGAAAGCTACTCAGTTATAAAGAAGGAAAATCTTGAAGCTCTTCTACATAAATCGATGCAATTTAAGATCATTCTTATGGTGAAACAGTTCAGACTCATAAGGGTGAACTCATGTTATCTGCCTAACATAAAAAACTGAAGGAGTTAGTGGGATCCAATATGTACAACAGATATTGTGGAAGTGAAAGAGGAAGAAACTTATAAAAATGGAAGTTGGCAACCATTGATAATTTCCCATTATCTTGTTTTGTATCATTTTCATTGTTTTGTTAGGTTTGATTTTATTCTGTCTTGTTTTGTTTGATTGTATTATGTCTGGTGGTATGGACTGCTATTTTTAAGAAATCAAGAGATATTATGGCAGCCATTGTTGATTTCATATTATCTTGATTTAACTTCCTGTATCACTTTTATTGTTCTGTTTTGATTGACTTTATTCTGTTTGATTTTGCTCAGTTTCATTCTCTTTAAATTTTTTTAAAAACCTTAAGTTAACCACTTCCTGTAGTAGAGATTTTATGTTGCAACAGCTTAGGTATTGAAGGAAATTACCTCAACAAAATGCAGGCCATTTATAAAAACACATAAAGCTGACATTAAGATCAATGTAGCAAAACAGAAGAAAGTTTTCTTACAAAGATCTGGGATGCTCATTTTCACCAGTCCTGGGAAAACTACCAAGAACAGTCTGACAATAAAAAGAAATAAAAAGCATCCAAATCGGAACATAATAAAACAATCTATTTACAAACATCAAATACCATATGGGAAGAAAAAAGCAAAGATCATACACCCACATAAAACTGTTTAAGAGTTTGGTAAAGGTTCAGGACACCAAATAATTTACAAATCACTTTTTGTACAAAAATAGGAACTACCTCATAAAAAAATAAACAAATGAATTAATTATAGAATAAAAACAGTGTAGGGATAAACGTAAGTAAGGAAGTAAAGATCTGTGTAGTAAAAATTATGAACATTATTGAAAGAATTAAAGAAGATAAAAATTAATGGACAACAAGCTAATACTCAGATTCTATATTCGTACAAAATTATGATAATTAAAATGTTCACAATATTCAAAGCAATGTAAGCATTCAATGAATTTCTATCAAAAATATAATAGCACTCTTCACATAAGCAGAAAAATCAGTCTTAGGATTTGTACAGAATTATTATGAACCCCACATAGACAGAACAATTCTGAAAAGTAATTTACAGGTAAGGCATTAACTAAAGTATAATGATCTTACAATGTTACAATAATCCATACAGTATGTACTAGCATAAAAACAGACACGTAGGCCAGTAGAATGTAATATAGGGAGTCCAGAAATAAATCTAAGGATTTAAAGTTAAATTATTTTTTTGACAAAAGAACCAAGAGGAGACAGTGGGAGAAAGGATAATCTCTTCAAAAACTGAATTTCCACATGCAAAAGGATGAAAACAGGTCATTATCTTATACTATACATGAAATAAACTCCAAGTAGATAAAAGACCTAAATAAAAGATCAACAAATATAAAACTATTTGAAAAAAAAAAACCTAAGGAAAATATGTCCTGTAATTGGCTTGGCAATGATTTTTTGGGGTCAGGCCACAAAAGCAGAAGTAAGTAGATGAGAATACATAAAACAAAATCACTTCTGCACAGCAAAGAAAACAATCACCAAAATGTACTGCAGCCTATAGGTTGGAAAAAACATCTGCAAATGATTTATCTGGAAAAGTGTTAACTTATAAAATTCATTAGGAAACCACACAAATCTATAACTGAAAAACAAACACCTGATTAAAAAACAAGGGAAGACCTCCCAAAAATAACTCCAATGAAAACTTTAAATGTTGAAATATATGTGAGAGTTCAACATCATTAATTCTCCTGGAAATATCAATCAAAACCACTATAAGATAACACTTCCAACATGTTAAAATACTTATAATCAAACTATGGCAAATTTTGGCTAGAGAGTAATGAAAAGGGAAGTCTTGTATATTTTTGGTAGATTGTAAATTTGTACATCCATTGTAAAAAATCAGTATGGATGTTTCTGAATAAATTAAAAATAGAACTATCATACAATCATGAAATCCTTATTCTGAGCTTTTGTCTAAAGTAAATGAAATAATCACCTTCAAAGATGTTTGTGCCTTCATATTCATCGAGGGTTATTCATGATAGTCAAGGCATAAAAGCAACCCAAGTTTCTGTCAACAAGGGAATTAATAAATTGTAGTACACATACACTGTGGAATACTATTCAGTTCTGAAAAAGAATGAGATTTTGCCATTTGTTAGAGAATGGATAAAACTAGTGGAAATTACACTAAATGAAATAAGACAATCACAGACAGAAAAACTACTGCATATTGATCTCACAGCCACAGGGAATCTATGAAGAAAGGTCAAATATACAAAAATAGAAAACAAAACATGCTTACCAGCAGCAAGTGTAGGAGATAAGGAGAAAATAACTAAATGAAGGCAAAATAAAACAAAGAATATATGTAAGAGAAATAAGTCTAAAAGCTAACATACAACATGAGAATAGTATATAATAAAATTAAGACTGTGAGAATCTATAAAATATACATATAATCTTATCTGTATTTTAATTACTCTTGTCATAAAACCAAAAAAGGATAATTGTGAGATGATAGATATATTTATTTCACTGTAGTAAGCTTTTGACTGAATGTATTTCATATTATATATTATGAATATGCATAAGCATAGAATATATTGTTATGTAAAACAATGATATAATATGACATAAAGACAGTTTATACACAAGATTCTGCTATCTTGGAAAGGTATCCTTAAAATATGCAGCCTAACATAGGAATGTTTTAACATATACAAATTATGTATTTATTTAACTTTATGAGGAATTTACTAGAAGATGTCTTCCAAATGAATACTGAGAAAATTTTTAACAAAGACTAATAGTACTTTAAAGACATGAATATGCATACGTAATTTTAAAAAGATAAGAATGGCAGATTAATGCTTTGTGTTTATTCTGACAAAGTAGGAATAAGTTAACATAATGGGTAAGAAGAAAAAATTTTTAAAAAATTATTGTCATAAAAACAATTTAAATTATCAAATAAGAAAACAGCACTTAAAGCCATTAAAGAAGTTCTAAATCTAAAGAAATCATGAGAACAAAATCTTGCACATTTCTAAATATGAAGAAAAAACACTTTAAAAGGTGTTCGAAGTATATTTACATAGTTGAAGACAATAAATTGCAAAACTAGTGTGTGAAAGTTTGAGAAAAATGAAGTATGTATATCTTCAAAGTATGTCTCCAACTATATTCATTACCTACAACAAGGAAGTATTGTGTATTGCAGAAAATTCAGATAGCACTAATTGGATAACAAAACTAAACATGACCTTTTATAAGACAGTAGTAGTGCAAACTTTATATGATGCCCTTAGAATATAAATCTTATCTTGTTTATTCTTGAGGAAAATATAAAAATTGATTCCAGCTGTGGGGGAAAGTCAGACAAATTCAAGCTGAGGGCATTACTAATTGAGTACTTTTTATTCTTATATCAGAAACCTCATAGTCAAAAAACAGACCATGGTGCTATTACAGATTGAAGGAGGCTAAGGAGACAAAGAGGCAAAAATTAAAGTGGAATCACTAACAGGATCCTGGATGAAAAAAAATGACTTTTATAAAAAAAACTGGTAAAATTTGACTCTGTAGTTCAATTAATAGTAATATAACAATTACTGTAGTTCAATTAATAGTAATATAACAATTACATCAATGTTACTGTCTGATATAATTTCAATGGTTTTGTAAGTGGTAACATAAGGTAAAAGGAGATGGCTATAATGTTTTGTAAGACCAAAATTAACATAAATTAAACATTGATACGTAGTATTTTTGAAAGTGTACTGAGAATCAAACTGAGGACCTCACACTTGCCAGGCAGGTGCTATGTCACTGAGCTAAATCCCCAGCTACAAATAGTATTGACAAAAAAAATTAACAAAGGTAGGTAGTAAGTCCTTCAGGAATGAGCAGAATAATAAGTGACATAAACAAGGAAATATTCTGCAATGAAAGAGAAAATTCAATCAATATATTCCTTTAATAATTTTAGTATCCACTAACAAGGCACTTTGCTAATTAGACCATTAATTAAATCTTATAAGTGTATGAGCCGAACAAATTTGCAAGTAGAGACAAAAATCCCAAATTCTAGTTAAATTAACCAGTTTTGTCGAGTGCAAACAACTGGGTCAGCAGTGACATCTAAAAACTCCAACGCCATCATCACCATAAACCGACACTGTGTTCCTCATGAATTAACAGAAGAAAGTATAGGGTAAGTCATTTCGACACTTGGAGTATTTCTCCTTCATGTTGGATACAAGTGAGGCAGTGGTTTTAGGTTACTACTGACTACCCTTATGCTAAAGCCTTGTATGAAATCAGGAAAAAGGTTGGGTTTTTTTTGGGGGGGGGTTGTTTTTTGCTTTGTTCTTTTTTTGTAACCATGGTACCTCGTCTGCCCTAGAAAATCCAAGGGAAGGCAGGAGGCATTTAACAGATAGCAACTTTACCATAAATGGTTGAATGCAACAGACATGGTGAGAGTTCTTCATAGTATTGTTTTCAGTCCAAAGCCAAAATAAATGGGCCTGGAAATATCAGCAGTGAATAAAGTATTTGTCAAAAATGTCACAAATATGACAATTCATCATCTGTTCCCTAGGAACAATGTTACAGCATAAATATTTCTAGGTTTATGTTCTCTAGTTTTAGTATCTGAATTCTTTCCTTTTCTTTTCTTCCTTCCTTCCTTCTTTCTTTTCCTTTTTCTATGAATTCACATTCATTCTGTATGAAAACAATAAAAAAACCTCTTATTCAGTACCTTGAAAAGGACATTTTTTGAAAAGTACTTTTCCCTTTTGATATCCTGATAATGATTTTCAAATGTTAGCATTTAAGCATGAGCAGGAACCACTTTCCAAATAATGTAACTAAATATATCTTTTCCTTTTGACCTTTAAAGGACTTTCTGGTCTTGACTAATTTATTTAACTTTCTTCCTGGTTTTACCATTCTCTCTCATCTCTTGAGATCATTGAGACCAAGCTTCAGGGTGACCCCTTCAAAGAGAGATGCCTTCAGATTAAGATTTTGTCTGTTTTGGGTCAAGAATTCAGAGCACACGCCCATAGAAAATTAGAAATAATGCATCAGGCTGTGCAATTACTCTATAGAAACTCTTCAAAAGTATAGACTTTTTTATTTCTCAGGTAATGGTCTATATAGATTTCATTTGATATTTGAATAATATTCTTTCTCATCGAGTAAAACATTTCTGAAAAGATTGCAAAATTGTAATTATTTTCAATATCAATTTAGTCATTGTAGTCCTTAGACTTATAAAATGTAACAATTTTACTTCTTTCATATATTCTTATAAATTAAGAAAACAACACAATAAGAAACTCAAACCATGAAACGTAGAACACAATTCAGTCAATTTTCTAATGAAATTTCTGATACTGCCAGAGGGAGAAAGACTATTGACCTATGAAAATAAAAAATAAAGAAAGAAAACCAGCAAAAACATTCATGTGCATGTTATATTTTTTCTTTGAACTTAGATTATATATGTAGATAGGTACATACAGAAATATGTATATGTGTGTGCATATATATATATATATATATATATATATAGAGAGAGAGAGAGAGAGAGAGAGAGAGAGAGAGAGAGAGTTACTGGTTAAAAACTGGTGGTCAACTTAACACTAGCTGGATTCCATCAGCATGGCGCTGAGCGTAGATGCTTCACCTGAGGAAAGTTGCCAGCATAAATGGAGACGTGGAGAAGGTGAAGCTATCACGTTAGTGCGTTAAGGCGTTAGTGCGTTAAGGCGTTAGTGCGTTAAGGCGTTAGTGCATTGAGGTGTTGTGGGTTCTCGCACTAGTTGCTGTTTGAGCCATTGGTTCTCCTGGAGATGCTCTGGTCCTCACATTGAGCATTGCTTTCTGGCTCCGGAGGGGAAGATGTGTGCCGCTTGGTCTCCAGGATGAACTTGTCACACTGGCTTCCTGGCATGTTCTCAACTGCCCTTATCATTGGAGGAGCTCGGGGCCTCCGTGTCCCTGAGGATGGCTGTGGTGCTTTTCAGGACAGCTCTGGTCTTTGCTGTGAGTGTCACTTCTTGGCTCCAGTGTAGAACCCTCAACCCACCAGCACAGCTCCTTCACCCTGCTGGCATGGACTTTCTGGCTTCCACCACTGACCTTTGGGTCTTCCCAGCACATATCCTTAAAAGACTAGCGTGAGTCCTTCTTGTGGGCTCTAGACCTCCAGTTGGACTCGTGGGAGGCATTGTTATGTGCTCTGGGTCTTCTTCTGGACTCATGTGGGACATTGCTGTGGGATTCAGGCCCTTGGCTAAATATTCTATGTCTTTAGCATTGTGGATAGATTTCCTGCATTTTCTTTTGTCAACTCTGGGTGACCATCATAAAAATAATATTATAAACTCCAAGTCCTGACTCTAATTGTTCTCTGTATAACCGCTGACTACAATATATATATATATATATATATATATATAGTCATATTTATACATACAACATATATATAAAGAATTATATTTATACATATTTTATATGTTTATATTATTATATGTATATATATTTATATATTTATTTATATATATTTTTATATAAAGAATTATTTTTATGATAATGGAAATGTTACAATTCCAATAAGTATTGTAATTATGGACAAGTTATATAATTTTATATAAGGGAATACTTATGTTCAAAATTGATATTTATATAATGGTAAATACCGACACAGAAGAATGAAGGACTTTACTGGTAACAAAAATAAAACCTAATAATATTAAACTTAGAAATATGAGAGCTGGCAGTTTAGCTTAGTGGTATAAGTGCCTGCCTGGCAAGCACAAAGTGGTGAGTTCAATTCCCTGGCACAAACAAAAGGAAAAAAGAAATATTTAAATTTATGAAATGATTCTGTAGGAGTTTTATGGAATCATCCTTAAAAGTGCTTTAATTACCTATTTTACTTTGTATCAGAACAAATTTTATTGAAATAGAAATATAGTGAAAGTATTATATTCTTAGCAAGTGAGAACTCATTTTGCTGTTCAACATGTATTAAACTTAAAAATTCTAAAGTAAGTGAAACGTAAAGATTATTAGAGAAATTATAATTTTAACAAAGTAAAACTTACTATATAAAATATAATTCTGCTTGATACTATAAGAGTATTGGTTTCTCATGATTTACATGTATAACTAAATACCTGTAAGTAAAATGAGTTATATAGTTTAGCATATGTAAATATATATATATATGTGTGTGTGTGTGTGTGTGTGTGCATGTGTCACATCCATAGTGACGATAAGAGTATCTATTTTGAAGAGCAGCTTGTTATTTCTCAAAATCCTTAAGTATTATAGATCTCCTAGTTTCTATTTGTTTTTGTCCATGCTTTTGAGCGGAGTTTGGAAGAAGTATGCTTTTACAAGTTTCCCATTGTACATTAGGGTCCTTTAAATGCAAGCTTTCAATACAGTTGATAAAATTACTGCTTACAGAGTGTCAGGCAATTTGCAAGACTAAGAGAAAAAAAGACTATGGTTGCTTATTTAGATGAGTACTTAGGTCTAATGGAGTAGACATTTGTGCATGTGACTGAGTTGAGTGTAATACACTAAGTGTCAGGAAATCCCAAAGGAAGAAGAAATTCATATTGTCTGAGAATAGTGGATATTTGTTTTCAAAAGAGCAGGCATAGATCTGAGTTACAAGGAATATGCTTTCCATTTTACCTTTGGGTTCCATGTTATCCAATGAAGTTTTCACTGTGCCCAAGAGTTCATAACTTTACAATTCCATTTTACCTTCATGCTTTTATAGATCAGGAACTAGAATACATATGAAGCAATAATGCATGATAAGAAATCTACTTGATTGATTAGAACCCTAAAGATTCTAAATCCGAGACATTGACTTCTCACTATTGAAGACTATTAAACTCCTTTGGGTAGATTATTTAATATAGTCTCTTCATTTAATATATGAGGGAAAACATGTAGCAGAGAAATTACATTATTTTTTCAAGGCTCACAGAGTTACAGAGTGACAAATCAGGATTAAAATTCAGACAATGAGACTTGAAGTTTGAGTATGCATCTCAGTTTAGCTTTGGGGCTATCACAATATTTCCCAAAGTCAGATCTAGAGCAGAAAATAGAAATATCTTTTTCATTATGTTTATTTGTTTTCTCACTCTTTTCATGAATTTTTGAACTATTTGAGAAAAAGCAAATAATTACATATAAATTTGGGCTAGAATTTTGAAATAGTATTCTTTCATTTTTTATTAAAGAGTTCAAGTTGGGTCATTTAACATAAGAAGCATCATTTAATATTCTCTATTGCTTGATCTATGGAGCAAAAATTAAGTCACTTGAAATACTTTGCAGACTTTTTGAGTTTCTTCTCTCATCTAAGCCTTCTTACTCATGATGTCCAGAAAAGGAACTGCAAAATAAAAGATGACATACCATGGTAAGTCCTACAATGCTTGCCCAGTAGAGTTTAGGATCTGAACCAGAAAAGATGCCAGATTAGATCCTTGTATTATTCTGTGCTGCCACCCTGTTTCATTTAGTGGAATATCTAGAATTGGAATCCTGTTCTTTCTGATTCTCCAGTCTGTTTTACCTCATTCCTAGTCAAAGTTCTCTGTAATCACTGAGCTGAGCATATTACTTTTCTGATCCTGAGAAATTTCTGATTCGACAAATATCAGGTGCCAGCATGTATCTGAGTTCTGCACTGAGCACATCGGAAACCTCTTCTTCTGATGCACAGGTCAGATTTTAAAATATGAATTTTTGAAACTTTAACATTCCTTTAAACTGTTATGAACTCTTGCCTTTAATTTCTCTTTCTTACTTAGGTTATCATCTTTAAAACTCCAAAATAATATTAAGTATAACAGACAGTATTTGAGAATAAATATATGAAACTGAGTCACTGTGAATATAGGCAGCAAATCTAAACTCACACAAAAGTCAATTAAATACATTTGGCTATATCCCCCAAACTGATGGAATCATGCTCTGTCTCTATGACCTTGCCTTGCAACACTTTGCATTTGGCCTAGAGAGTAATTCTTGCATTCAGCAGAAACTATTTTGGTCACCTCAACTGCCTGAAGGAATTCCTGGTAGAGAAGCATTTGCAAGCTGCTTCTCATTAGTTTGTTTTCCAGTATCTGTTGTGATACATAGAGCTATTTTTTTTCAATCAGGTTACAAAACACAGAAGCAAAAAAAAAAAAAAAAACACTGAAAAAGAGCCCCACACTGAGAATTGGGGTCTAAATTCAAAAGACCGCAGAATTTCCCTAGTCCTCTCTTCATTTGTGATCTAAAATAGTTATATGATTCCTAATCACTTCAAGATTTCTAATCACACTGAAATCTATCCAAAGCAACGTTCCTAACAAGTCGCAGAATGACTTGAGTTAAAGGTTTATCTAGAAATAATGATGAATGCACAGAGCTAAACGACATTCATAATAACAATATTAATAATGAACAATTCTGGCAGGCAAAATTCACATTATAGTCTCTGGACTTTTGAGGCAGGTCTAAGTGGCATTAACATGATAAAATTGTCTAATGATCCAGTAGTCTTAGTAGCACAATATATTTGTATTATTGACATTTGTAGTCTTTTCAAATGGTGGTAGAATGGTTTTTCCTTTTAATTCAATGATAGTGAAAAATATTAATCACATTTTATAATCCTTAAACATGAAATATATTATACCTACTTAAACATAATCTATCAATGATAAAAGCTGTGACTATATACTACTTTAGTAAAATTATAATATTATAGTATCTAAGACAACAAATTGTTATAGAAGAAATAGCAGATGGGTGATTATTTTATCTATTTCTGATTTGCTCTTTCTACACATTTGCTATGGTTTAGATCTGGGGTGTCCTCCCAATCCCTCATGTGTGGAAGACAATAGATCAAGGGGGACACACTATACTCATCTTTGGATTAATCCCCTATGAATTCATAGATGATTCGCTGCCAGGAGGTAGGAAATGGTTAGAGGTAGGTCACTGGGGTGTGACCTGTAAGAGTGTGTCTCCCTCCCTAAATCCTTTTTTTCTCTATTTTCTAACCATTGTGATGTACAGCTTTCTCCTACCAGATTATAACACTGTATATATCTTTCCTTAGAGCCAGAGGACTATGACTGAATTCTCTAAAATATGTGAGTCAAATAAAACCTCTGCATTTGTTTTGTGAAAGTCAGGTATTCTGTATCAGTGTGAAAAGAAAGTTACAAATTACATTGCTTTTTAGAAATATCCATACACATAACTTGGAAAGGTGAGTCCAATTTCAATTAAAAGAATGAGACAATCATTTTTTAGAAAAACAGTTTTAATAGAAATCCCAGGAATATCCTTACCTACTTGATACTGTATAATTTCTCAGGCATAACTAACTAGTCTTTCAAAACTAGTACAGAGTTACTAACACACAAATATCTTTTAAAAACTTTTATTAGGACATGCTTGCAGTCCTTAATTTTTGCATTCATCTTGGTGAATAGGTGCATGTTCTTCATATATCTCAATTCTTTTTATTCTTCTTCCCTTCCCTAGTCAAACCCCTTCTTACATGTCTTTTAAGGACATTAATTTTGCTATGTTAGAGAAGAAACTTTCATTATCATAGGGTAGCCCAACAAACAGTAACATCTGAGAACTTTCCAGTAGCATCTGAGAACTTTCCTGAAATATAAATTATTGTGCTTTATTCAAGTTTCATGAAACTAGGTTTGGACCAGCCAGATGATTTTAGTACACTTAAAGCTAAGACTTACTGTTCTTAACATATTTATATATACCTGTTTCATTTTCTTTTTTAATTATTAAATTTCATTAATAAAATTTAATATTAATTTAATATTATTAAATTTTTAAATTTTAATAATTTAAATTTTAATAATTTCAAAGCAGATTTATAGTAAAATTAGGCAATAAATATATGTTTCTCAATAGATAAATACAGATAAACAGATAGATAGATAGATAAACAGATAGATATCTCAAACATAGTCTCCACTTTTCCAAATACAAACATTCTGCACCCAAGGGATACTTTTGTTAAAAATCTTTTGTGGCACTGGGAATCAAACTCAGAACCTAGCATTTGCCAGGCAAGCACTTTTGCACTGCTGAGCTACATCTCCAGCTCTTTTGTTAAAATTAATGAATTCTTGACCAGGAATATTGCTCAGTGACACATTTTGCCTACTTGGCAAGCACAAGGTCTTAAGTGTGATTCCAGATACCCAAAAAATAAAATTCATGAGTTCTATATAAAATTTTATGAATGAGAAAAAATAACATTTTATGCTTCTAGAATATCTTAAATGTAATTAGTTTAAAAATAATTAACTGTATTAGCTAGAATATTTATTGATATGCCTATCACTTGTTCATCTCATTCATAATTATGATAGTTTTTTTGTACTATGTTTTTCAGACTGAGTTTGTTATGCTTATATAAGTTACATGTTCTTATGAGTTTTTACTTTTTAATTTATAACTATAAAATATTACATGTATTCACATACATGCATATATATGTCTATTAGAGAGCTTATTTAATTGCATTTTTAAATAACTGGTAGGAAAGTACCTAATTTGTCAATTTTGCTATTTTCTGTCCATCTTTTACTCTTACCGTCTTATATTTCATTGACTATATCTTTTGGTGAACGTACGTTGACTCTTTTTTTCTGTAGCTATTTTCTTTGTGGTTACAATACATAAAACATCTTATAGATTTAACAATCCATCTTAAACTAATAAATCTCAATTTTTTTTTTTTTTTGTGGTACCAAGGATCGAACTCACCACCTCACGCTTGCTGGGCTAGCCACTGAGCTAAATCCCCAGCCCCCTAAATCTCAATTGTAATCTCAAACAAAAAGTTATGTATGTTATATTATTGGTGTCACAAATTGCATATTTTTATATTGGAAATCCACTAGAGTATTGTGGATTTTTATATTGTATATATTGTATTGTGGAATTTTATATTGTACATTTTTATATTGTATATATAAAGTATTTTTATATTGGAAATCCACTAAAGTATTGTCTTTCAATTTCCATCCTAGAATTAAAAATGATTTGTATACCACCATTATGACATTATAGCATTCTATATTTGTCCATATATAAATGAGTGACAATTCGTGAGTGACACTCATGTTTCCACATTTTTTTATATTTCTATCATGCATCATTTTTAACTGAACTTGAAAGACTCCATTTGTTGTTTCTCATTAATCAGTCTGGCAGTTTTTATCTTTTATTATTTTCATTATATTATCCAACTCCATCCTATCCGAAGGCTACTGCTGGGAAATCCACTGAGAAGCTTATGTGGCCTCCATTTTGTGTGATGAGTTGCCTTCATTTTGCTCCTCCAAAGTTCTCTGACTTTGACTCTTAACAATTTGATTACAATGGGGCTTGGTGGGCTTCTGGAAAATGGATCACATTTCCTTCCCAAAGTTTGAGAAGATTTACAACCTTATTTAATCAAATAATTTTATTGGGTTTGATACTGTTGTTGTTTACTTTTATCTTATAATTTTATTTTATTTTTTATTTTATTTTATTTTAAAGAGGACAAACCAAGGAAAATAAAACAGAATAAAATTAGTCAAAACAAACCAGTGTGATACAGGACTTCAAAACAATACAAAATCAACAATTGTTATCATAATGCCTCTTGTTGTCTTCAAAATAGCAGCAGATACCTTCAGATCTAGTAAAAATAAAACAGAACAGAACAAATATAACCAATAAAAACAAAACAATGGATGCAATAAAGGACTTCAAAACAAGATAATAGTATATCCAAAATGGCTACCATAATATATCTTGCTATTTTTGAAATAGCTACTCATGCCATTGGATTTAACATAATCAAACAAAACAAAAGAGAATAAAACCCAACCCAACAAAACAATGAAAATGATACAGAACTTCAAAACAAGATTATAGGGAATCAACTATGTCTGTACCTTCAGGAGGAGATCCCCCCTAGATACCACGCTGCGTACTGCTGTCTTCTGAACAGATGATCAGACCACTGGCTCTAGACCTGCAAGGTCAGTAAAACACCAAAACACCACAGGCAACAAACTGCATTTCACCTCAATAGCTATCATCACAGTCTGTGTTTCTCCAGGTCAGCTGGTTGCTTATAGGGTGAAGGGGGTGGGGATTGGTTCTTCTTGTTTGCCAGCCTGTGCTACAGAAAGGTCTGGGGTCTGACTGTCCCCCTCCAGGCAGTAGCCCATGCATGGCACTGCTTCATGGTGGGGGGCTTGCTTCTTGGAAAGTCCTTGTTCTCTTCCCCTGTAGTCCAGGAATCTATCTTTATAATTTTAGGATTACCAAAAAGTATAGATTGTCATCTTTATTGCCTTTTTAAAATCATATTTATTTTCTTCACTATTTTTTCATTTCTTTTTGTGTTTACTACTCTAATTCACTAATTTCAAATGACTTTTATTTTACTTCACTGACACTTTATTCTACTTGGTTAAGTCAGCTCCTCAATCACTCCATATTTTCTACTTGGTTAAGTCAGCTCCTCAATCACTCCATAGTTTCTCAGTCTATTTATTGTATTCTCCAAGAGAGTCTACCAATTGTGTTCTTCATAAGAGTCCGCCAAATTGTACTGAAATTGTCTGCTCTATTATGCATCCTCTATTGTACCAGGAAACCACACAGTTACATTTCATTCTTAAATGCCTACTGACATTTAAGCTATGCAAGGTGACATCAGCATTCTATGACAGATGAGATAGAAACCAATTATTTGGCAAGGTCATTGAGGAGCCATTACTTTAGTCAGTGTTCCAATTCTTTTCCTTTGTAAGAAGAAACTAAGAATTGGAACATTTTTTTCTTTCAATCATTCTACACTGAACTTGGAGCAGAGATTATTATTTGGCAAGGTCATTGAGGAGCCATTACTTTAGTCAATATTCCAATTCTTTTCCTTTGTAAGAAGAAACTAAGAATTGGAACATTTTTTTCTTTCAATCATTCTACACTGAACTTGGAGCAGAGATTATAGCATGTGAGTGTGTCATCCAAACTGTCACCTTAGATGTCAGTGCCCTTCCAGTGTTAACATTCGGATTCACACAGAACAGGAACTTTCCCTTAGGCAGTAGCTTGTAAAGCCTGAACAATGAATTTATGTTCCAGTTTCACTTTTCCCTCCTCATGTAGCAGCCAGTATTTATGAGTTGAGTGATTTTGTTTTGTTTTGTTGTTTGGTTTTTCTGTGTCATGCCACAGTGAGCTAGCAATTCTTTCTGGTCCCTAGTGATACTGTATGATAGATCCAAAGGTAGATTCCGGGTTCTTGTGTTAGATAAGCAAAGAATTGCAAGAATTTCAAGAAAAAAAAAGCTGCTTTTATGGAAGATAACAGGAAGATGTGCTCTAGTGGCTTAACAGAAGATCGATGTCAAGACTATAGAAAAATAAATGGTTTTTGAATTTTAAAAAGTGTTCACCCTGGCTTAAGTGCCTCTGATTAGTTACTGGATAAGATTGACAAGAAGGACTGACAGGGTGCTGAGCCATCTCAGAGGCTCCATAATGCTCAGGCCTGTCCCAGAGTTCTCTCTGATGAAATTGCATGTGTGAGATGTATTCCATAAGTCCATATATATGAACCTTTAAAGAAGCTTGAGTAGGAAAAATGTTAGTGAAGATCAGGCCAAGAGATTAGGTAATATGCATGTGCTGTGACCTGGAACTACAGAAGTTTCCAGAGAACTTTCCATTTTTTGTTTGGTTTCTCTTAGACCCATGGAATGAAAAATGAATCTGTGGTGCTGTCTGAACTTAGGTGAGAGAGGTAGGATTGGTGTCTTAGCTTCAATTATGTGACCCATGCTATTCTCCACTGGCACACTTGGTCACCAAATATCTTTAAGGGATAGAGAAAAAGAAAGATCTGTCTTCCACAGGTTCTACCTACAGGAAGATCAAGGAACTCTGATCTGAGGAGCTAAGGGAGCCCTATTTTTCTTCCAAGGATTTCTTGATGAGCCATGAATGCAAAGGTGGATTCTGACCTTGGGCATGGGCCATCACTAGTTGTTTCATGGTGGTCAAACAAGAAGAAACAAATTTGAAATAGAGACTACGTATATAAGATCTATATAGTAAAATTATAAGAAACCTTAATAAAGGTCATATCTAGTATGATAACCAAGACCCCCAGCTTCAGATATGTAGCCAGGGCATTTGTGACTCGGACAGTTCTTGGAGGATCTTGGAACCACAGTCAACCAGCTATATCTTTTACCATTTAAGACTGGTTGATATAGAAGCTACGTTCATCCTTTCATCTTTCAGAGACAAACATAACCTCTCTGTTTCAGTGGTTAGGAGATGTTGTGTGGCCACTGCTGTTGCAGAATCTACTTGATCTTGAAGGTTGGCAATACTCTGAGTAAGTTCATGTAGGTTGTTCATCAAGGCAGCTATTGATAATAGGAAAACAGATGTGATTTGATTTCAGATTTTAAATAAGTAAACATGGCTTTTTTCCTCTATTATAGGTAGTTTTTTAGTTATCCATAAAGATATCAAGGGAAACAAGAAAAAAAAAGGTCATGTTAGAACTTATAGCAAGAATCTCTAGTAAAAAAGAGAGTAGCAAGACTAGCTACACAATTTACCAAAAGGAAACACTTTATTTGTCTGATTCAAGGGGTTGGTTGGTGTGTTCTTTTTGGAAAAGAAACTTGAAGTCATTCACTAATTCACAGTTTTACAAAGCTTGCATTCTGTCTTCATTTTTTGTTGCCTCTAGTGACTTCGGTTTTACCCTTGGCAGGTGAATCTAACAAATCCTTAAGAAAAGACAGAATCTTTGGTATTGATGAGAGAAAATCATTTAGTGTATCCTGGATGCTGTGCTAAAAGGAAGTATAATTCTGCTACTAATAAGTAAATAGGTACCACTTCTTCATTGATGGTGCTGAGATTTTGTACTATGTAATAGTTTCCTTTTGGTTTGACTCTTGGTAAAATGAGTATATTTTATAGGTACCACCTATACATGGTGTCACCAGCTTTTTTAAAAATTTATCAAAACATGATGAGGTAAGGAGGTGCTTTTTAAAAAATTATTCATAGACTTCTGTAAAATGCAAGATAAATTAAAGATATTATAACAATAGGAAAAAATGGGCCCCATTAGGTCAAGCTGGTCAGAGAAACTAGAATGTAATTTACCATAGATTTGAATGACAGAGTGACCCTGAGTGAGAAGAGTACATCTCTTAACTTCTGGGATGGAGCACTTTGGTGTTACCAAAGTGAAGGCAGTTTAGAAAAGGAGCTATAAAAAGGTGACTGGACAATTTCTTCAAGTCCCCTCAACTTTGGATCAGAATGAAAGATCATCTTAATAAGGAATTTGAATTGAGTAAGATACACCCATATGGCAAAGGCTCACCTGCTTCTCTCAGACCACGCAAAGGTCCTGAAAGGTGCTGAGAGCATCCTTGTGCTACAGATAGATGGGCCTCCTTGGGAACTGATATTCATTATCCAGGCTTTCTTCCCTGGCCATCATGATGATAAATGATCTTACCTCTTTCTGAGAACTAGAGCAATTCCTCCTCCAATGCCAAGGGACTTTTTCTATGTCTTGACAGGTCTGACAAGGGTGGAGGGTACTCTTTTGACCTGTGCCCTGGTTTCTTGCATTAAAACACTCTGACTTGCTTCTAGCATTCTTTCAATCACCTCAATTTCCCCTGCTTCAGGCTTTGTATCTATTAGGGCTTTAGCCCGCCTTCCTCTTACTCAGTTTTTGTTTGTCTTTTACTTTTTTATGATAATTAAAGATCAAATAATCCACATCAATCAACTAATTTATCTTAGATTATATACCCTGTTGAAGTTTTTGAAGATTTTTCCTATTCTGGAACTGACTGGCTAATAAAATACTATCCTGAGATAATCTGACCTTCCCTAGACTTTATATTTCCTGAATGCCTCTTCAGCCACAATTGGAAACCAGCTGGATTTTTATCAAAGTCAGGACTGACTGACCTGAATTTATCATAGTTTCCAGGACTGGGTATCCCTAGCCCTTCCTGGCTAAGATGACCTGGAGCGTAACCTCCATTTTACTACCACAGTCATGTTTCAATCCTACTCACAATCTTTTTGGAGTCCAAATGCTGCATCATCTGATTATCAGAAGGTGGAATTGTGAAGACTTCATCATTAGCCAGCTTTGCAGCTCTCATGATCCTTTATTTTTTCTCTTACTGTGAAGCTTAGTCTCTGAGTGAGACTTGCTAAGAAAGTAATTAAACAGTCAGGTAGGATGGATGAGGCATGCCATATGTTAGGTTTTATGGGCAGGAGAAGTTGTGGGAAACTTCTTGGTATTTTGGGGGGACATTAGAGAATGTTTCATGGTGGTTCTGCCCCAAAGTGTGACCTGCTAGGGCTAAACTCCTTGGAATTAAATCATAGAAAACTAATAGAGCCTTTCCTTGGATCAATTCATGGAAATCTTACAAGGCATCCTCCAGATCTGTGACACATTCAGCTCAGTGTCTTCTGACAAATCTGAACTCGAGGATGTGAGGTATCTGGCCTCCTGTGAGTGCCTGGGCCACCCACATTTTGAATCTTTGCGTTTCTGCTATGACCACAACCTATATTCTGAACAAGGAATGCAGTCTGGGATTCTCCACTGGGTAGACACCTTCAGCCAATTATAAAACCACATAACACTATGCTATGTCTATCAAAGGAGGGGTAGTAAGAGATATCTTCAATAAAAACCCCTTCATCTCCACTAGATCAAGAAACAAAGGAATACAAGTCTGGTGACAAAGGAAAACTGTATGATGCAGGAACCACAGAATGCACATCCTTTCAGATTGGGACATAAACTTGAGGCCAAAGTTATTACAACAAAAGCAAAGTTGTATAAAATAGAGAAAGAGAAATAGCATTAGAGAAGAAATCTAAGAGAAGATAGATATAGGTCAGCTCTATGACCTAGGAGAATACAGTTGGCTCAGCTGCCTCCTGCATCTACCACTGATTGTTGCAGAACTACACCTTTGAAAATAACCACAAGTTTTTCCTTCTATTCTCCACCTGTCATCTCTGCCTTTCTCGGTTGACCAGTATCAGAAAAGCAAAAGAATTTGAACTCTTTGGTAGACAAAACCATGAAAGAAGAATAAGGGAACTGGCGGTCCCTCAAGGGTAAGAGAAGGAAGGAAAACAAACAAAACAGAATGACACCCACTCATCACAGGCCTAAGTACTCCACTGGTCCTGGAAACAACCTTGGCACTACACAAGTTGCTGTCAAAAATCCACATGATCCAGGGCATGCTGTAAACTGCACCCCCCAAAATGGTAACAGTATGCAGATTGGGTTTTTGGTCCCAAGTGACACATCATTAAAGCCACCTGGAAGACCCTGTCCAGGCTAAAGCGTCCAGACCCCAGTGTGGACCAATACCTACAAGAACCAGGACATTTGCCAACCATCTCCCCTGGCTCAGCTATATCTGTGTAGGGGTCAGAAATCACAGTCACTGAGAGGGGACTCCCATGCTGTACAAATACAGGAGCCTTCCTGCCTCTGCAAAAGCCAAACACTTTTTTCCATGTTCTAGTCTTTTCCTACCCTTCTGTGGAATCTTCTCCACAGCAGTGACCGCTCAAGATCTGTCCATGCCAAGAAGTATCACTGGTCACTTGTAAAAAGGAGGAGAGAGAGGAAAATGTCTCCAAGAGAGGAGCTGTGGCAGTGTGGGATGTGCACCACCTCTTTGTCTGGAGCACTCAACTGCTGGGATCATAAACTTAGCAACAGTAATGAATTAAAAAGAGCAAATTTAAAATTAATGCAGACAGTTTATTTGGAAAAGGACAAAAAAAAAAGACAGGATAGACAGTTACCCTGGAAGAGTAGGGGGCATCGGAAGTGAATACCATGGACTTTTCTACTCAGTTCCTTTCTATTTATGACTGGTGATTTCTCCCATCCCCCACGTAGCCACCCAACCTGATTAGCTCTATGGATGTCTTTGATCCTAACCTGGGCATCTCTATCTACATTCTTTCTGGTTGTTTTTGATTCCTTCCTGCACTTTTGTGATGAGTAAGTGTGGGGAAGGGGGATCTTCATAGAAGGTTAACTTAGAATCAGAAACTAAGCAAAGGAAATGTATATAGCTGGTACAATGGTATAGTTTTGCTGAGAAAGAACATATATATTTATATGCATATATAATATATATATATATATACAGAGAGAGAGAGAGAGAGAGAGAGAGAGAGAGAGAGAGAGAGAGAGAGCTGTGTGTGTTTTTATGTATTAGATAGGAATCCTTAGGTGCCTGTCCCTTGTCCCCTTTGTATTTTATCAGACGGGTGAGAAGGCTAGTTACTCTAGCCTTTCATGTTCCTAGCTACATTTCTGTTTTGCCTGCCTACTCTTCTTGTAAATTATTATACTGCCTTCCTTGACCTGGTTTCTCTCCCTTGCTTTACCTTTGTCTTTCTAATTGCTGCAGTCTAACAGAGTCTATAGCTGTCTTGTAACGTTTCCTATTAATTTCTTCAACAGAGCTTAATGAAATCCTATTTTATCCTTTTTCCTGCCTATGACCCCTGTCCCTACAGAGTCACTTTCATTGTTGCCTGGATTTCTGGTTGCTGGTCTCCTGCGTATGCTCAACAAATGATACCGCAGAACAGAGCCACAGATTTCAGGCTTCTCTCTGCAACAAGCAAAGAATTTCAAGTGTATGTCTTGAAAGAAAAAACAGATACATTTATTGAAGGTAATGGAAAGGCATTCTCAGTTGGCATAAGCAGAAAAGTGGCATCAACACAACAGGAAAATAAAAAGCACACAGATAAGTCTCACCTTTATATTTTAAACTATGTGCACCCCAGTCTGAGTGCCTCTCAGTTTTTCTCAAAATAAAATACACAAGATGTGAATCCCCTCAGAGGCACCATAACGTGCATGCCTGCCCTAGAATCTACTCTGATTAAATTACATGCATGAGAGGCAGGCCATGTATATGAACTTTTTAAGGATGTTTGAGTGGGGAAAGGTTACTGACTCATGCCACCTGTGCTCTGGCCTGGAGCTATAACTATCTCAAGGAGCTTTGTTATTTTTATTTCTACTCTCTTAGAATAATGGAAAGAATGGCCCAGCTCAGACAGGTCAAGGAGAAGTGGCCTTCCAGCTGCATTTTTGCTACCTGGGTATCTAGTGTGGTGCCCTTGCTTATAAGCACTTTGCTTCAAGCCACAACAAAGTCAGTCAAGCAGATGCTTGCCCTAAAAAGTCAGAAAGTTACAATTACAGTGCTCTCTTCACTCTCTGTCCCTATGCAGGAGTTGGGAACTGGTAGTGTCCAGATTTTTCTCATGTCCTTCCATGGGAAAGACCAATAAAACAGGAATGATCGGCACTTTCCTATCAGCTTTCATGTGGTTGGTTTCCTGTTCACCTTGGGTTCAGAAGCCTCACAACTGGTTTCTAAACTTCTTAAAAAGAGAAGTAGCTCACATATCATTCATGTATCTTTACTGGTGTCACTATATAGTCCCTACTTCTGACAACTACTACAGTGTCTGAAACTCCATTTTTTTCTCTAGTCTTGAGATCAAAAAACTTTTTTTAAAAAAAAATGAAGGACCAGACAGTATATATTTTAAGATTACTGACCAATGGTTTCTGTTACTACTTGTTTAACTACTTGGTAAGTCACATTAGTTGTAAAAGCATTTAGACAACCATAGAATACAATAATAAACGAATATTTCCATGCTTAATAAACAAATGTATATTGAGTGAAAGTTCGAATTTCCTATGCTTGTGATGTGTCATGAAATTCTAATTTTACTTTCTATATGCTTTTTAATTATTTAAATGTATAAGAGTCTAAGATTATGGGATACGAAGAACTGATAGTGAACTGGATTTGGCTAAAAGCTTATACTAGTTCCAGTTCAATTTTTTACAGTGCAGGATATAATTTGCCATTCACTAGCATTTACTAATAATTTTACTTTCCATTAATGTTTTTATGTCATTAATTTGTAAATGAAAAAAGAAACATGCTCATATAAAGAAAAGCATACTGATTACAGTATGAACAAATCACCCACGTCGATGGCTGATTGTGGAGCTAAACAATGTTCCTGCTATTAGAGTTTAGGTTTGTGCTATTCTAGAATAACTTCACCTATTTCTCTGAGGAATACAATTATTGGGGAGACATTTGTTTATATGCCAGTTTACAAAACAGCTTATCCCAATGGAAAATGCTGTTAAAATGGTGCCAAGGACAAACAGAAGTTGAGTTCAGAACAAATTAGTCCAAGGATTTGAAATGACGCTCTGCGTTGATTTGTCTCTTAAATTCTTAGAGCTTATCAATTTAATTCTTCCAACCTAGGAAATTGTTCTTTTGCATTATTTTTCAGTCTTTCAACAAGGAAAAATAGTAAATGTGAGGGAAAGAAAGAGAAACGGATTAGACTTTAACAACCTATATGACTCTTGGATTCTTTTATTTTTCTAATGGGAAGGAAAACAAAGCGTATTTCTGCTGCATTGTCTGTTAATTAATGCTATTATGTTCTTAGTTTCTTTCTCTTTCAAATAATTTCTGTTTCATAAGTTTTTTTTTACTTTTCTGTTAATAAAAATGTGTCAAGGCTATCTTTTTTGTTCTATGCATGCAAAATGCATTGAGACAACGAAGCATTAAATTTTGTAGTGAGATCTTATCTTTGATTATTCTCACTATGTTTAACATCAGCTTGTGAACATGAATGGTGTCCAAGTACCTGGAAGGCAAGTACCTGGAATTCTCAAATAAAGCTTTTCACATTCAAAGCATTTCTGAGTATATCATTGTTACATATGGTTTAAAAAGTAGAAAATGCAATAAGTATTCATTTTTCAAATAACCAGCACAGAATCATATATTATATATTGTGCCCTCCAATGGCATATCGTACATGCAAGTTGAAAATGTTCTGAAAATCTCATTCTAAATGCCTTGAACTAACATGGTTTCTCAAACATTTAATCACACTTTTTCAAAATCTGGAAAACAAATAATACCTTTTTCTCTATAATGTCTCTATTGTATATAATGTATAGTATATATTATATATAGTAATGTATACTATACATTATACATATACATTATTGTATAATATATACTATACATCATTGTTATCTACTAACAGCCCTTAGATATATGCAGGGAATGAGTGCAAAAACAGCTGTGATAACACCCAGAATGTCTCTCTGTAGAGGGTCATGTCTTTTAGCCTCCACGCTATTGAATAATGGATCACACTGAATTTAGAGCCATCTAATGATGCTTATGGTAATTGCTGATACTCATAGCCAGCAGTATTCAACTGACATAGTTCACACAACTGTATGCTTATACATTATATTTTATAGAAAGTATTGTAAATGTTTTGTTTAATTTTATAAAGCAAAAGCAGAGATAATTACAGAATCCTTGTGTAATAATTGTCAAGATGGTGCTAATATGTGCTAATAAATAAAAGAATATCTCATAAAGTTGAGCCAAATCTAAAGATGTTATGTTACATTAATTTTAAATGTACCATTTATAATATCTGAACTAATATTACATATAAGAGCCCTAAAATCCATTGAATTATCAAATTGCTATAAAAAAGATATATAGGGTTAATTTTTTTTAAACTTGATATTGATTTTTATGGTTTGTTTACAGTATAGTATAAAAAACAGAAACTTTCAAAACTCTGACTCTATATCAAAAGTATACCTTTCTCCTGAATTCTTCACAGCAACTTACAAAATTATACTATTTCTCTTAGCAAAATAGTAATATATAATTCTTTTTATGGCACATAAATTGGAGTACAAAATGAAAAGGATGACTAAAGCTATAATTTGACTGCTTATTTACATAATTTAATTGCTACAGAGTAATTGCATTAGAGTATTCCCTAAAGACGATAGGTTCATCTGTACATGCCCCTTACAGCTCACAGGTAATCACCAAATAATATCAAAAATGAAAAATAAGTCATTCAGAAGTGATGCAACTTTAGGGGAAAGATTAAGCATTTCAAATACATGTAATAGGTTGTATACTCAGATTATCAATAAATAGCCTTCCTTGTAAGTAGCCTACATATAATGAATATATTAACATATTTACATTAAATTTTCAAAAACAACTACTGTATTAAAGAAAGCAATTATTGTTCCATTATTAGTTATAAACTCCACTTAATATCTTGATTTCTTTAAATGACATAGAAATGAAATTTATCTAGGTTATTTGAGCAAATGATAATAATCATAAGTGAATAACTTTACTTAGTTTCAAAAGCTAGTGATTATCATCAGTAAAACTCCTTTAAGATTCTGTTTTTAATAGTATCTGTAAGAAGCAGACTACTTTTAATGAATCGATGTGTCTTACTCCATTTGACAAAAATGTCCACAAACTAACATTTGAGTTCCAACAAATTCAGTTTCTTACTGAACTCAGGAAAAAGCTGATGCTCTTTAAAGTTACATAGCCTCAGAATAGAATTCTAAGAGTCCTATAGAATATTACAGTTCATTCCAATTTTCTTTCATGTTTTATGTCCTAAGTTACAGTCTCTGAGGCTGGAGTGGTGCTTAACTCACTTTAATATAACTTGAGGTATCCCCTATTGAGATTGGTACACAATAGTCACTTAGAATATGCTAACTGATTTTCATGTTTATGCCCCACCTCAGTTCAACCTCTTCAGCAATACAGTTACCAAATTTTATTTGAGATCCATCTAAGGAAATGAACAATTTTAAGCTTTAGGTTACTGTTAAACAAATGTGTTGTGGAATCAAAGGAATTAAAATGCTCAAATATTATTAAGCATAGTTCATCTCTAGTAACAACATGCTAAATTTACAAAAGCATCTCAATCGCTAGCCCTAAGGTATTTGTTCTTCAGTGCTGAGCCACACTGACATTGACTGCTAGAAGCTCAGGGGAAAACAAAACCCTTTTACACTCTTTTTTAATCAGCAGATTCTCTGCCCTGAGTGGATCGCTGAATTCTGTGCTATTGCTCTTTATCCTTCGTGGATAAGCTTGTAAGACTTCAAAGCATAAAGTGGGTCATGAGCATACATTACGTTTCTCAGAAATGTCATACAAGTGAGACTCAGAAGATTTTATCTATTATTTTTTAGTTTTTATGGTTACCTTTCAAAAAATGGAGGGTTGAGGATGAAATGGCCAGTGTGGATATTTGAAAGGGATGGTACATAAATAAATTCAATCTGTAAAAACAATCTTTCTCTTTTCGGAACTCAGAATGTAGTTGATGATCTTTAAGGCTGCGTGTTACTGCAGATATAGCTCTATTTGTGTGTGTCGCATATTACCGTCTACTTACTTATTTTTTGTGCTAGAAATAAGACTCAGGGCCTTGGGTATACTCTCTGTTTTGCATTACCATTGTTTCAACTCATGGCTTATTTTCTTTATGAAACTAAACATGCTGGGTCCACATATTTCAGTAGTCCAGAGCTTGTGTTTGGTGTGTTAGTTCAGTTTAGCTAAACTAGTTCACAATGCTTCCCAGATCCGTTTCCCTGTAGTCAGCCAGCACCACGTTAGGTGTGAGTTGAAAGGCAGAGTGAATCACTAGTCATTTTGCTTTTAAATATTAAAATTAAATTTTAAAAATCTAAAGTTTTCATTTTCACTTCAAATGGCTGAAATTAACTAACTTTCTTACTGAATTGTAGCAGATTTTGCATACCTTTCAATACAGGTGCAGCACTAATTCTTTTTCACTTAATAGTAAAGTAAATACGTGCTATCGGGTCACAACCAAATCATACATAAAGGGTGTAACTCAGAAGTCTATATTTTTCTCAAAATTTATGTAAACCAAACAAATTTTAAATTTAAAAAATAGGGGCTGAGGATATAGCTCAGCAGCATAAGTGCCTGCCTAGCAAAACGCAAGGTTATGAGTTTCATTCCTGGTACTGCCCCACCTGCCCAAACAAGTAGGCCTGGTAAAAACTGAAAACAAAGGAAGGAAGGCATTTCAGTGTACACACTGCTCTGAGGGAATTCGTAGCCTGCTGACCATTCACTAATATGGTGCTGTAAGTCTTTAAATTTATAATAAATATCATTTATGAATTTACTGAAATAGAACTAAAATCATTGACTTATGAAGTTAATTATCCTTAATTAACAAATATCTTAAGATTGACATGTTATCTTGTTTTCTTTGCTTCCTTTGGAAATGTTATAAATGTATTATTATTATTAACAAACATTAGGATAAAATAGTTTCTGTCCTGAGACCATAATAATTGTTGATAATTGTACTGCTTATAATTATCTGCTTATTGTCCATGTTTCAAGAAATTAGTCCTTTAAAATAGATAAAATAAGCCCGAAAATAAAATTGATTTTCAAATTAATAAGGCATCTTTCCTGTATGAACTGAAAATCCTCCACATATGCTAATACTACCTTTAACAGTATCTACAATAACTTTACCTTTCAGTGAAAAACCCACCCAAATGAACTCCAAATGATGGACCAAATATAGTTTGCAAATCAAGGTTAGACTTAATATAAACCACATGCAACATTTTTTCAGTACTTTTACTACTGAAACTTTCACTCGATACATTTTTTTAATTACTGATTTGCAATTTTCTAGTATAATTATCTTGACTATTTTTATATCATTAAGTGACATAATGATTTCAATCATTAATATGAAATAAAGAAAAATAAGGAAATCTTATTTATGTATTATAGACTCAATTTTTTACTGTTAGTGAACATAGTGTTTATTTTTGTGGTGCTGAGGGTAGACTCCAGTGCCTTGCACATGCAGGGCAAGGACTCTATCATTGAACTATACCCATAGTCTAATGAGTAAAGATTTAAGTAATGAATGTAACATAAGGCAAAACTAGTTGATTTAAATTTAATTTATTTCAGAAAACATGTATAAACTGCCATCCTCATATTATGATGAAGTAATATTTGAAATCAGTAGTATTAGCCAAAGAGACTATTGTTTATTTCAGTTTTTGTTGTAGTCAGGGGTTGTGAGGAGAACAATTAGAATTAGGACACAGAATTTATATTATTTATGATGGTCATCGAGAGTTAAACACAAGAAAGTGCAAGAAATCTGTCCAAAACACTAAAGACATGGAATATTCAGCCAAGGGCCTGGATCTCACAGCAATGTCCTGTATGAGTCGAGATGAAAACCTAGCTAGAGCCCATGACAATGCCTCCTTCAACTCTAACTGGAGATCAGAGCCCATGACAAGGACTCACACCAGTCTGTTTATGGATCTGCACCGGGAAGGCCCAAAGGTTAGCAGTGGAAGCCAGAAAGTCTATGCCAGCGCGATGAGGAGCTGCGCCAATAGGTTGAGGGTTCTACACTGGAGCTGAGAAGTCATGCTCAAAATAAGGACGAGGGTTTCCCTGAAAAGTACCACAGCTATCCTCAGCGACAAGGAAGTCCGGAGTTCCTCCAACGATGAGAATAGTCAATTACAAGAAATCAGTGTGACAAACTTCTCCTGAAGATAACAGAACACACCTTCCCCTCTGGAGTCAGGAAATGATGTTCAGTGTAAGGAGCATTCACCCAAAGTGAACCACAGCCACTCTCACCAACAAGGTCCCAAGCTCCTCTGATGATAATGGCCGAATTCATATTGGAGAAGCTAATGATGAAGAGCTCCTCCAGCAGAACAAACAAGTTGAAACAGCAGCACTTAGGAGAACCGACAACACCCAGCTCTTCTTCTCCACATCTCCATTTATGCTGGCAACTTTCCTCAGGTTGCCTCTGGGCCATCTACACTCATCACCTATGCTGATTTAATTCAGCTGTGTTAAGTTGATCACCAGTTTTTAATCTATAGCAGTTGTCATGAGATGACGGAAGAATTTTAATTTGTATAATGGTCTTGATTTTAGGACTCCTTTGGACTCAGTCATTCAACATTACCTAACAGATTTAAATGAAGGAAAAAAAAATAATGCAACTACTTCCTGTGAGCAATATTTGCTTATAAAACATTCAAGCCCCCAATTTTTTGATTGAAACAACATCAAGTATAGTTTAAGTTCAATTTTGAGCCATTGATCAGTGCCAGGATGCACAACACTATAAAGCTCTGAACATACAATACTATCAAGGAATAGGGTTATCTATGTGACAGATGAACAAAATTCGTCAGGTTTTCTTGTTCTGGATTTGAAGGTCAACATTAATATGCTCTTTATATTGATGTTTCCTGAACAAAGGAATAAAATCCTGTGATGCTCTTACAAAGCAATAAAAGAAAACCTCTCTTATTTTCCTTTTTAAAATATTTCATTAAAACCATTTATATTTAGTAATGGATTTCTTCATGAGCACTCAAACTAAATTTTGTTATATTGGACTTATTTCTGTGGTTCTGCCTCTCTGCATTGTGATTTCTTTAATATGGGAGAGCACAGAAGTCCCTAGTGAGATAAGCTTTAATACTATTTTATTTTTACTATCAAGTGTCTGTTTGATTAGTGTGATAATCAGAATTATACATTAATAAGTTAACATCCTAGTTTACTGCAAGAGTCCATGCTCATGGCGAGTCACTAATAGTCCCTTTTCATCATTTTATTGGAATATTTACTTTGGATGGTGTTTTTCTTTATTCTTTAATTCACCATTGCAATTCATTTCTCTCAGTCCTACCCAGAGAATAAAATTAATGAGTTCTGATATTTTCTGTAAACTTTAGAGCTACAATTTTTTTACCACAAATCTAAGGCTTCAGCAAAATTTTATACATTTGCAAAAATTAATGCACATTTTTTTAGCAAGAGTTCACCATTGCTATCTCATTAAAAGATATAACATCCTAGTATCTTATTGAGTTTAAGATGCTTAAGCATCTCTGCGTTTTGGGCACAACTAAACTGAGTAGCACTCAAAAATATTCAGTAGCAAAATTGTATTAATACATACTGTCCATTTATTCAACAGACTACATTTTTTTTATCAGTGTGCAGTTCTGTGTGTACTATGCAGCCTTTGTCTTATGACTGGTCTTTCTGCATCTCCAACATCTGCCTGTATCTAAGATAACATTTTTCAGGCAAAAAATTCATCCATTTCTAATTTAAATTTTCATTCTTAAGGACCATTAGATGCACTTCCTTCCTGTCAATTACAGTGTAGAATCAGCTTCACCAGAGTTGCCAATAAGAGTATATTTCTAAAAATGCCCTCTTAACTCTTTCACACTCTATTTCCCTTGCTGAAAACATAATAATATTTACAACGCATGTCTGAGCATGACAATATGTTTTAAAATAATTCGTTTTTATTAGAACTGAACGCAAGCTCACAATGTTTTTTATGATGGCTGAAACCATCTTCTCCTAGCTGATGTTCCAGCCGCTCCTCCCTGTAAGCTTTCTTTACCTGTGATCCTCTATCTGCTTTCCTCTCCCTTGTTACATTCTTCTGCCAACCCTTTTCTAACTCAAAACTTAGCATTTTGTCAACAAGAATTCCCTTTCCTTTTAGGCTTGGCTCTGGACCTCAGTAACATGCTCAGAACCTTCTTGTATTTCTCAACCCAATTGAAACTGTATAATTCTTGGACTGTCTCTTAGTGAATGTTGTTTGTTCTTGACAATCAGTATTAGGAGGCCAGAGGTATTATCTGTCTTGTTCACTCTCAAATCACTCTTGGTGGCATGAAGTCATGTACCTAGCCAATTCAATAAATTACAGGATATTCCATGTTATGTAACAGAAGGACCAATCACATTAAACACTTCTCTATTCTTGTAGGAATGTGGAGAGATTTATATGTAAGCTGACATCCTAAGTTTCAAAGGAAGAGATGAAAGTAAATTCAACATACCATAGCTATAAACTCAAATTCCAAAAGCTCTGAAATCAAAAAATTTGCAGCGTAACTGGTACACTGATAAACCTTCATCCAACTGAAATGAGAAGATCCGTGACCTTTATTTTCTACTTAGTGTGACTATTGTAAACATGTAGGTAATGCCTCATTTGTGACCTATAATCTGCCTTTTCTTTTGAAAGCAAAAGAAAATAGTTTTTTTCTATTTTAAACAGAAAAAAATAAACCATAAAAATGATACAGAATTTCAAAACAACATAATAGGAAATTAATAATGGTAATAAAAGGTATTAGTTTATTGTATAAGTTGATATCAACTTATATCATATGTAATGCTAGCTTAAAATATCTTCAGTTGAATTCAGTAAATTAAATAATGTAAGAGAAAAAATGGACATTGTACTGAACTACATGCTTTTCTGGATATTATTTAAAATTAGTTTATCAAAAGTGTCATATTTATGATTATTCTGTCAATAATAGTATTATTTACAACAATTTTGATGCCTACTCTAGTACTCAAGTTTAGAATAAGGTCAATATTCTTCTATTTGAAGTTCTGTAAAATCTTTGTAATATACTCCTCCAAAAAGTATGCTTTACATTATTGGCATCAGTATAGTGAAGTATTCATAGATGTTACTAGATTTCTAGCACAACAACTCGCTCTTGAATTGATAGAAATTTATCATGTTTTTCATTAAATTTAATATTATTATCTGTAGTGGAATGGAAAAATATATTAGACAATGCTATATTAAATGTTGGTGTGTCTTATTACTCATAAAGAAATCTTGACTTTGTTAGAGAATGCAAAAATTTTTCAAAATATTTTTCATATAAATAAACTTAGATTAAACTTACATGAATACCTCAGAAAAGTCATTTTGCTTATACACTACAGTTATATATTTTGAATACGATTTACTGGTTCAATTATTTTTACTTCCAGGTTCTTCATTTTTTCACTCATTCCTTTGCTCATTTACCAACATTTGAGTAGAAACAATTCTCAATGATGCTATTATTCTATTGAGAATTATAGCTACCTATTTCATATTAGTTTTTATAAAACATATGTCTGAGATATATGTATGTGTGTATATATATATATATATATATATTCTATTACGTCCTTGTTTCCTGACTCTACATTACTTACTCTTATTTGTTTTCTAGAAGCCTTCTTCAGAAAGCTTTCAAAGTATTAATTATATTTAGTTCAAAGAAGAGAAGCTAAATCTCTTTCAATTTAGAATTGTTAGTCAACACTTGAATGAATACCTTAATGAATGAGTCAGAGCAAACATTTCATTCCAAGGCTGACAATTCTGTCTAAACATGTCCATATTTGAGAACGATACATGTTCATCTGTCAAAGAATTAAGCACTCTTGAATTTTTGATACTGTCTAAAAATATACAAATGAATTGTAGGGTCAGAGTTGTGTTTTATTTTAACAACTCAGACTGTTTCATCTCTCTTACTTCTTCAGCTCCAGAAGTTTTGCTTCATTCCTTTTCACAATTTATCTCTTTACTAATTGCCTCATTTTGTTCACACATCCTTTTTTTCTAAATTTTTTCATCTTTGTTCATATTTCTCTTTAGTATTTTTAAGCATATTTAAGATAAATATCTGTCTATTACTACATCTGAATTTCCTAAAAGATAGTTTCTAATAAAATTTCTCTCTGAATGGAACATATATTCATGGTTTTATATACTTTTTGACTCTTTTAATTGAAATCTAATTATGTAAAGATTTTAATATCCTAATTCTGAAAATTAGGTACTTCTGCTTCTTCAACTTTTTCTGTTTCAGTGTTTTGCTTAAATATTTATTATGCTTTGAATTGTTAAAAACTATAGAATTCAACTTATTTGGGGATTTTCCAAAATTATCTTCAGGTGAAACATTAGGGTCTTTATAGATCTTTTTTGAGAGTATCTCTTGTTATAAACTTGTTCATAGACTTTCAAATTCACTCACAAAAAGAGATATTTTCGAATGTTAGATTTCCCAAAGACTTTCTTTCAAGATTTTGCTCCTGAGCTTTTGACAGTCAAAACAAACAACAGTCATTTGTTCCCTGCATCTCTAAGTTGTTGCTTTGACCTGCAAAGTTTTCAAGTGCATCTCCCCACTTTTCTGGTCCAAATTCTGATTTAGATAAACCAAATCAAATGGTTTGTTCTGTTTTGCTTTGTTTTGTTTTGTTTTGTTTTGTTTTGTTTGACTCTTTCAGGGATTCCTCAAGCAGGTTAGAACAAACATACTCAATAATTTGTGAGTAAAGTGCATTATTTCTTCTGGAACCAGGCATAGAGGTCACTGAGAAACAGAGAGCAAGTGAAAGCACACGAAGTCTTCTCACCACTTTAAAATTACCTTTTCTTGATTCATTATTTCCTTGGTTATTCTAAATGTTGACAGTTTTCTACAAGTTTTGACAAGTTAACTGCAATGGTTTCTATATTTCTATGATTTCAAGGAAAATGCAAGCTTGGTACTACCTGTTCTACCATTTTGTTGACATGATTCTGCTTTGAGTTTATGAAAACTGAGCAAGATGAGACAAAGGGGAGACACTATGTGAGGACATCCCAAGTCAGAAGGTATGGTAACAATGCGTAAACCTGACTTTAAAATATAGTGACCACCTAACTGGACTTCCAAACTTCTCTCACATTTTGCTGCAAAGAAGTGAACAACAAATCCAATCCATCTAGGGTCATAAACTACAAGATATCATACACTGGGACTCAATTTATGCTCTTTTGTTCATTCTCTGAATCACTGGCCAGATATATATTAGCTTTCAGTGATGAATATTTTAGCTAAATTTGTAATAGACTTGTGGGCTAAAGTTCATCTATGAATTATTCATTTAACATGGAGTTCACCTGTTTCTTTATTGTTATTGTATTTTTCTGTCTAGGCTGCTCCTGAACTCACTAGGTAGCCCAGGATGGCCTTAAACTTGCAGCAATCCTCCTGCCTCAGCCCTCTGAGTGCTGAGATTACACTGCCACATCCAGAAGTTTAGCTGTTTCTTGAACCTATTGGGTTGGATATCTTCTGTTTATCTCTCAAGATTCATTCTACACTGGAGACTAACTTGTACAAGCCATATTGAAAGACATGAATGTGCTCATGCTTCTGGTGAGATTGCTAACAGAAGGAGATATTTTAAAAGATCAGTGGAAATAAAATTTAGAAAACTATTCTTTTTTCTACCTTATTTTTGTGTTACCTGCATCCCTCAACAAATTAAAATACTCTTTGCAAGGCAGACTTCTCAACAAGAAATTTCCTTTTCAATTTCCAAAAACTCTGCCTTCCTGGGCTTTTCTAGAGGGTAAGGCTAATAATGATGTGACTTGTAGTAGCCTATGAGTGCGCAAATGTCTCCTGAACTTTATTTATTATTTACTATATTTAGTCTCTTTATTAAGCCCTCCAATAATTATGTTAATCTAACTGTTGTCTGTCTCCAGCTGAGACACTGACTGATAAATTGACTAAATAAAAGTCTTTGAAACAGTACATTAATTATCCATAAAACATCACTTTAGAATATATGTTTTTACTAGTGAGTGTTACTTTGGAAAAGATTGATAATGTATTAGAAAGTAGAGATTCAAGCATGCTGAATTTTGATTCTAAATTAAAATAGAAAAACAGTCCTGTATTGAAGTTTTTAAGGTCTTATAAATTAAAATCAATTAAGTTAGAATATGACATACAATTTCATACTAAATATGATAGATTTGTTTGTTTGTTTATTTATTTTTGGTAACAGGGATCGAACATGACATCATGCTTGCCAGGCAAGTGCTTGTGCCACTGAGCTAAATCCCCAGCCCCTAAATTTGATAGATTTAAAATGATATTTAAAAAAATGCTAAAGTGAACAATTGAGAAATCTCTAGATAATCTTTTAAAAGTAAGAAAACAGGAGGAAGACAAGATGGCTAATCAGTGAGCAACAAAAAAGAGAGCCTCCTGGGAGAAACAACTCATACGCAAGAATAAAACACCCTGGGGAGACCCAGACGGAGAGAGATGGATCCTCTTGACACAGGAAGAAATTAAAACATGAAAAAGCTCGTCAAATACGTTGGGCTTACAACTGGAACAGCTGGACACAGTGTTTTCGCTGCAACCCGCCAATTTTGCAACAGACTGAATTTGCACCATCCTGAATCTGCCACGGCCAGCAGAGCCGCCCAAACTCATTCCCACCACAACTCACGGGAAGCAGAGCAGCACAGAAATAGGGGGTTGGTGAGCCCGTTGGAGAGCAGAGCTGGCAAAGGGACTTGCATTAATCTATGGTCAGTGCTGGGATTGGGACACCCCCCCACCATGGGAAGGGCGCGATCAAATGGGCGACATGTTAGAATCTGGTAGGAGGAGCCTGAACTGGTAGCAACAGTGACTTCAGTTGGTTCCTCCTTCCCCAAAGCAGATTCCTGGGATTTGCTTGGACTGGGCAGTGCCCCCGGCTGGGACCCAATGAGCCGTCCCAAATCAATTCCCTGTGCCTAGCAAGCAATAACCAGGGGAAGGCCTCTGCAGTTTGGTTGGCCCGGTGGGGAGGGGCAGGCTTAGGCAGCCACTGTTTGCACCTCAGTGATAAGAGCAGTCAGGAGAGGGGGGAGGAGCCTCTCAAGCCTGCTTCAGAGGAGGCGTGGCCAACAGGAAAGGGAACTGGGACCTGCAATGTGACCTGTGTGGAGGAAGCCAAGACCATGACAGGAGAGAGAGGCAAGAGGAGGCCCCCAGCCCAGAACCCTGAGAGCCCTGATCCAGGAGAGGGAAAAACAAGGGAGACTGAGGGCGGCAAACACGCAACAGCAGGCATGGCTTCAATGGACATTAAAAGATATCTTTGGGACCTTTAATATTTCAAATGTAAAATATTAAATCAGGTAAAGCAAGATATGAGTAGAGTAATAAAAGCAATGCTCTCAGGGAGCATCTCTCAGGAAGATACAGACAGTAGAAGGGAGGAACACAAAAAAAGGAGAGAAACATTCAATAAAGAATATAAAGAAAATATAGAATACATGAAGCAGATTCAAAGAGACTACCAGGAAATTAAAAACTCCATAGAAAGCTGGCAAAACTCCTTAAAAGAAACTAAGGACAGACTATCAAAACTTGGAGACAAGTTTGCAATGTGTGATTGTGAAAGGAAAGATCTCTTAAAAATAACAAGGAAATAGGCAGTAACAATACAAAGGCTAGAAGATGATAAAAGAATCTACAAATTAAGAATAAGAAATGTGAACGAAGAAGCAGGAATACATACAGGTGAGTTACAAAGGCTATTTACGGAAATAATTAAGGAAAACTTCCCAAGCATGGGAAAAGAAAATGACATTCGGTTATGTGAGGCATACAGAACGCCAGCCACCTACAACCAAAACAGATCTATACCCAGACATATAATAATCAAGATACCAGAAATTCAATATAAAAACAGAATATTAAAAGCCATCAGAGAAAAGAAACAGATTACCGATAAAGGTAAGCCATTCAGGATCACAGCTGACTTCTCCACACAGACCATCAGATCAAGAAGAGCTTGGAGTAAAATATTCCACGCCCTGAAAGAAAATAACCTCCAGCCCAGATTGATGTACCCTGCAAAACTGTCACTAGAAATTAATGGAGAAACAAGATGTTTCAAAGACAAAGAGGAACTGGGCAAGTTTGTGACGACCAATCCAACCCTACTGAGAATACTGAAGGACAGTCTAGAGAGAAACAAAATACCAGGATTTTAGGAACAGTGGCAAAAAGGCCTCAATGAGTGGGGCAGGCAGTAGAATGAAGGGGAAAAGTAGACAAACAGGCAGAAAAATAGCATAGCAGAAATGAGGCAGAGAAGGTTGGCTAGAATCTCTAACATAGATGGCCTTGATACACTATATTGTCAATAGTGTACCAGGATTTAAAACCCACATTACTCACACTACTCTGCTTAGATGTATTATATTCTGTTTCAGTCATTCTACCTGTACTAGATTTGAGGGTACAAACAGCAATCCTGAAAATAACAGGATATAGTACGGTAATCATCCTTAATTTCCTATTAAGTCAATCTAAAGCTCTGTAAAACCTACACTGTTTTACCATAACTGATTGTAATCAAATCTGGTTTGTTAGATCACTGTTTTGTATTGATAGATTTTATTCAAAGCTGTTTTGATTGATAGTATCAAGTCTGAGAGTATAGGCAACTGCACTGAAGATGACAAGGTTCACTAGAATATCCACTCTGGTTTGATTATTACCTGCCTTTGAAGTTTTATATTGTCTACAATGTTTTATTTTTTACTAATATTGTTATGTACTGCTATATTCAATTATACTGCTATATTCATTTATGCCTGATTGATATAGGCAATTCTATTGAAGATAATAAGAAACAATACAGCAATCATTGTAGATCACCTTGTACTGTGGTTTTGTACGACTTTTTGTTTCATGTTTTTATAGGAATTTGTTTTGTTTTGTCTTGCTATGTTTTGCTTTTCCCTCTAATACAGAAAGGATAGAAATACATGTAGAGACTCATGTATGCATAGCCGTTTACACTCTCACTGTTTGACGATCTACTTTGTATGCTTTAATTTTGTAACTTGAACAACTATTTCTAAGAGGACAATATGTAATTTATGAACTTGTGATTTCTTATTGTTTATCTTTTCTCTAAAATTCTGTGTTATCTCTACCCTTTACATGCTTTCTTTTTCTCTTTAAATAAAAAATAAAAGTAAGAAAAAAGAGTCAGTTATAGACAGTTGCATAAGTACTGTTCTTTTTACTTTAAAGGAACTTAAAACAAGTGATCTAAGACCTCAGAAGTTTCAAAGACAGAGACAATATCAAACATAACATTATATGAAGCTAAACAGAATTTGAAAATAATTATAAAAATTATAATTATCAAGCTTCTTATTTATATGGAATTATCTAAAATTTGAAACATGTTTCTAGCGCTGTTCAGAAAGTAAATTCTTTAATATTGTCCAAATCTTATTTATTGATTTTTTACTGTTTTATACCATAGAGCATACATTTCTAAACTAAGCAATACAAGCTTACATATTACTGCTAAAATAAACATTGGCTGAAAAGTATTATGGTTTTTCTCTGACATTTTTCAGCACAAATTTTTCTTTCTCACTCTCCATGGTGCAGCTGTAGTTACTACCATTCAAAAACATGTGCAACTCCCTTCTAAGGTGGAAGGTCCCTCAATGGGGGACAGCTCACTCAGTTATTCTTGCTCGGCCTGGTATTGGACACTTGAGAAAAACAGAGAAGGTACTCAATAAACTATCAAGTTGAAAGATCCTGTTGCTAAGAGAATAAAAGAAATCATAAAGAATAAAATCTGTTTAGGAATTTTTGCTATGCAACTAGCAATCTCTATTACTTTGTGGAAATATAATTGACCTACAGGTGACAGTGAAAATAGAAAACTGAAGTAAAATGACACAGAAAGCAACTACTATCCTAAATCAACTACTATCTCATTCTAAAAATGAGGATAAAAGTAACAATATTCCTAAAATTAGCTTTCCTTTTCTATAGAATTAAGAAATCTAGAAATAAGATAGCTCTGAATATTTATATAAAATAATATTTGCTTGACATATTAGCTAGTGCATTTTAGTAAGTACCAAACCTTTCATAGGATTTTAAATAAAACATTTTGATAACAAATTTTATATACCATGGTAATTTTCGTTATTGTATAAAGACCATGTTCTGAATTATTTCATCATCTTTTATGCTGAGTATAAAAACTTGATGAAAAAACTTTATAAAAATGAATCTGATTAAATGATCTCAAAGAAGTATATTTTTATATTGTGTGCATATATATGTATATTAGAATTAAAGTTATAGATGATTAATTTATTTCACAGTAACTGCGCTTAACAGGAAAATCTAAAAACATTTTGAACATTGAATGTTGATTCCTGTTATCCAAGTTAACACATTTACTACAGAACTTCTGCTTGATAAAAATATTAAGAAGTTGGTTGTGAACACTGTCTTAAAGGCTTTGTTTTTAATATGAATCTAGAAACTAAGAAATGTTTTTAAAAGTTTTAAATTCTCCATATTTCCAGTCAAATATCATTTTTAGTGCTTTTTTATTTTAACAAACAAAAACAAAAAGTCAAGAAACAAAAAATTAAAAACAACAACAAAAGAAAAATTATAACAACAACAAAAAATGACAATATAGGATTTCAACACAAGATAGGAAATTAACAATGTCTGTTTTTGCATATCATACTCATAAGTGAAATAAATCAGACTTGCATGTGTAAGCACAGTGTTGTCCCACTAGTGTAAAAAACTGAAAGAGTAAATAACATCCAAAAGTTATAATAGATATAGTAAAAGGGAAAGAAACTGCTCAAAGAGAAATTACATTGTTTGATCAATCTTGCATGCCTATATCTGGTAGCCTGAGCAATTACTTTGAGGATAACAGTAACAGTAACAGTCTAATATCATCTTACAAACATTATATTGTATTACTTTGATAATATTCAAATTAAAAGAGACAAGCATGTACTATATATTTTCTGTTTCAAGCTATTATACATTCTTCTTTGTGTTTGCCTTCTATGGCAGAAACATGGGCTCTACTTCATAATTTGAAATGAAATTAGCACACCTGGACTCCTAGTCCTTAATACTAGAAGTTGGTTTTCTCTCTTTCAGAAACTTTGCCATTCTGAGAGAAACAGTAACAGAATAGCTTTGAGGGGGTCATCAAGGGTCAAATTTAACTTGCAATTTACCAAACTATTTTTTGGAAGAAACAGATAAAAAATATTTCTTTACCATCCTCAAACTCCTTTGTAGCATATTTAGAAATGAGTACATTTTGAAAAAGGTTTCCCTCAAATTGAGAAGTCTTTAATTTTTAAATTTTTAATATATCTTAATAAGAAGCATGACATATTTTAGAAAAGTCATTTATTTGATAATGTTATAAAAATTCTTTTTCTTTCAAAAGAATAGCTTCAAATATGATCTGTAATAAACCCATACTTCCTGTTGAAGATCACTTTACTTTTCTCCATCTCCTATCAGTGAGAAATTTTAAATGAGATAAAGTCTAGTTGATATAACAATCCCACACTGAGTAGTACAAAGATCAATCTAGGGTGGATAAAACTCAGGTCCCAGAATCTACTAAGAGAATGGGATATTGAGTTAGCAGGTGAGCTGCTGCCGAAATGTTAATTGCCTGGGCACCAGCAGAATTGATCTTGTGTTACTGAAAGAGTCCATAGAATACAGAAGGGCACAAGGAACAGAACACAAATTCACTTGTTAGAAAAATAATCCTTTTATAGTTTGGGCAATTTAAACTCTTTTGTAATAGAACTCTTTTTTAAAAATATAGGTAGCATAAAATGCTTTCACATGTTCACTGGCATCTTCAGAACTCTTTTAAAGCCATTTGGGGTTCACTGGATGTGCCGTGGATAAATCAGTACATAGTGTGCATGGGTCAACACACATTTCTTGAACCATAAAAATGGGATTTTAACCAAAGGTATTAAACATCACAGACCAATATTCTGTAGGCACAGAAAGATTCAACAGATATATAGCTATATTATACAATATCCTAGGAGAAGTAGCATGGTGATATTTTATTCCCACATTTATAAAATAAAGCGATAGTTAATTTACAGTATTATAAACTTTCTTATAAATATGGATAAAATTATGAAATTGTGAAATACTATTTAGTTAGTGTTATATCCTAAGAAATTACAAATATGTAAAAGTAGATATTGGACTTTTTTTACTACTACTAAATACTTTTAACATTAATTTCCCTGGGATATTATCAAGTTGTTTTAAATGCATTGTAATATTTTTAGGAAAATATTGTCCTTTGAATTAAGCAGTTACAAAAGCTTGAATCTGATTCGAATACCAAAACTTTCTTTTCAATATGTGAAGATTAATTTTCCTTAACTAGATCATTTATCTGGATTTTTTTTGAAAAAAAATGACTGGTGAGTTTTGCTAAACTGGCCAAACATCCATGTAATTAAACTAAATTATACCCTGTGAATTTATCTATTACCTACAAAAGAAAACATTATAGAGACAAGTTTGTGGGGGCATAGAAAAATTGTTTATAATATAGGTAGTTTGTGGGGATTACCCACAACAAGCAGCACAGATTTAAAAACATATATATATATGCCCAAGTCAGTAAAATGGCCTCTATCTAGTTTTACACACCTAAATTAATGTGAGAAGCATCTGTAACCCTGATGAATATCCAGAAAGCTTCCCAAGATGCTTAGGGCATTTGAGATTCTGACTCATTTGAATTTTCCAAATGTCATGTTCCTCTAGTGGTTTCAGATCCTTTCCCGATGCTTAAGAACAAAGAGCAAAATAAAATATAGTAATGAGAAGTATGAAGATATTTTTTTTCTCAAATGGGAAGAGGATCAAAAGATGGATATATGAGGCAAGGAGGGAAGAGATGGAGGATGAAAAAAGAAAATCAAGATTTGTTATGCCCAGGTACTAACTCCTTAAGAGGAATGTAAATGTTATGTGTTACAAGCATGTACTAATAAAAAAGGATTAAAAAACCTTATCTTTAAAAATAGAAAATAATTACTTACAAAATGTTAAAACACTTAAGGAGAACCCTGTAATGCTCATCTTCCATAGGAGACACAGCTTTTTCACATCATTATCTCCTAAACTGGTCTGTAGACAATTTTTTTGATCTAGTGTTTTACTTTTTCAGATGTTCTCTGTCTAATGTTACATGGATAGTCCAAGAGGATTACCTCACACTAAATTCCTTCTGGAAAGCCTCAACATTTTCCTTGGAGAATGCCTCCCAAGAGCATTGTTGCCAGCTTCATCTTAAAGAGCAAATCATCTTGATTATCTAAGCAATTAACCAGGTCTCTAATGTCACGCCAACCTGGACAATACAAGGCAGCATGTTACCTCATAAGTCAGCAACTCATCCTGACAGGATACTTTGTGCCACTGCTACATCCTGGCAGGATACATTGTGTCACAGGGACTACTGAATGGCCACACAGTCAGAGATTGTCAAGATTTCTTCTGTTTCTCTGTGCATCATGGATTGTGCTAAGAGCTGGTTTTCCTGAAAGAGACCAAGAAGTATCATCTAGAAGTAATGCAGTTACTGCCCCACAGAAAACTTTGTTTAAAAGATTATGAGAATGGTTAAGCCAAAGATCTTTGTCTTTTTGTGCTTAATATCCAGAAATGCAGCTATTTTACTTTCCTTTGTGTTATTAATTAGAAAATAAAGAATGAGAATAACTTATGCTTAAAATATGACCATCTTGATATCTGCTTTTTCTGTTTCTTGCTTTACTGTACAGATATTTTCTCTCCAGTTTTTGTGCTGTTTTGTCACCTAATAAATTATTTACACTAAATTTTGACATGGGTTGAAAATTGTGCCAAAGCATTAACCAAGATACACAAGACTGGGTCCAATGAACCCATCTTTATTTTTCTATCATAAATTTGTACTTTAGCATAATAGTAGCTGGCTGTATGTCTCAGTACCTTTCCCTGAGGGATACAGGGAGAAATCTATGTGTCTATCGACTTAGTATGATGAATTGCAAGGTTCAATGCAAGTGTACAAAAGTGACAAAATGGGATATTTACTCACGTTATGCTCCATGTAGCTTTGGTTTATGTATGTTTATCCAAGCATCACAGAGGGTGTAAGAGACCCATACCACTCCAGTGTTTGTTTACAAAATGTTTTCTTAGCCCAGGGCGAGAACCATCAATGTCTCCTGAGATCTACATTATCTTGGATCTTAGGGCATTCAGAAACCAAGCAGCCAGCTCGCAGCCCTGGTAAGTGGCTGTGGCTCAGCAAGCTGTGGCCACGCCAGGGCAAAAACCATCAGCCTCTCCTGAGATCCGCACCATGTTGGAACTTAGGGTGCCAGAAAAGGAAGCAGCCAGCTTGCTGCCCTGGTAAGTGGCTGTGACCTGGCAAGTTGCAGTTGCCCCAGGGCAAGAACCATCAAAGTCTCCTGAAATCCATACCATGTTGGAACTTAAGGAGTTCAGAAACCAAGCAGCCAGTTTGCCTCCCTGGTAGGTGGCTGTTAGCCTACCAGCATGTGGGTTGAGAATCAAATATCCATCCCCCCCCCCATTAGCAAGTGGGAGCCAGAGATCTGAGCATCTCTTGTGAGATTGACTATATGCATTATAGCAAATAAGGGGAAGTCTGTCTACCATCTCCTTGAAGGCAAATATTTTTATCACTGCTTTGCTTTGTTCTGTTTAATGGTATTACTCTATTCAATATTCTTTTTTGATAAGTTTTATAATATTCTGTATTTCCTTTGATTTTGCTATACCTGATTGAAATAACAACTATTGTGAAGAAAACTAGATATCAATTTGCTTTGTTCTGTTTTGTTCTGTTTGTATTTTACTACCTTCAAAATAAATAAATAAATAAATTATTTTAAAAAGGTTTTATTTTGATTTTTCTGGTAGAAGTAACCCAGTTCAATGCAATGACATGAAAAACCAGATTTACAATTTTGGAGGAAGTCAAAAGTGAATCATCATATTACTTATATAAATGATGAAAATGATCTATTTCATTATAGTTCACATAAGAATTTATTTGTGTTGTTCTATTTTAGAATTATACACCAAAAAGCAGTTGATGTTGAAAATGTTGGTGCTTTTTATAAACATACAATAAATATTAAAAATTCAATATTTTATTTTTGTGATATTTTTCCTGTTAAGTACTCATTGTTTACTATAATAAAACTCATAAAACTGAGTTAAAACTTCATCAATAAAAATATTCTAAAAAATAAACACGGGGCTGGCAGATTCATGTTTCTGCACCTTGATGACAAATTTAGTTTTAGGTTTCAAGTTATTTTTATAATTTGTGTAAAATGGTATGATATTTGTTATCTCCTGGCAGTATGAAATATATAAAAATCAAAATTCAAAAAGAACAAAATGAAGATAAAATTATTTTAGTTTTAAAATAAAAGCATAAAATATTTGATCTCAGTGTTACTATTTAAGTGCCACTATTATTGTTAATATACTCAGGAAAGCAGTATAATTGAATATAACTGATAGACAAACAAGCACAAAACTTGGCTTTTGATACTGAAACTCAAGAAACTGTATTTTTATAAAAGCTAACATATATTAATATAGTTGATTTGAATATTGAGTGATAAATAAATATAAATACATTGGTTAGCTTACAGATCTGTAGGAGTACAGTGTTAAAGCAAGATACATGATTCCTTCCTCTGAAGTAACTTCCCGTAGAAACTGTCAATGCTAGAAAGGAGAGCAGATGTGGAGACTGGGGCTGATGGATTCATGTTTCTGCACCTTGATGACAAATTTAGTTTTAGGTTTCAAGTTATTTTTAACGTAATGTCTGCAATTTGTGTAAAAATGCTATGATATTATACTGGTCTTCTTATACTTGTTTCTTTAAGTAATCCTCAAAGTTGTATTTTTATATATCACAGTTTAAGACATATTATAGCTTACAACATCATTTGTATATTTAAAATTAAACAAGAGAGAAAAAACATGAAAGGAAGGACAGACATAATTCTAACAGGCCTGAATCAGAAGTGCTATAAGTACCTTTGTCTCCTACCTCACTACTTAGTCATGACACATTCCAGAGCTGCAGTGGAGACTAGAAACTGTAGTTTGTAACTGATAGAAGATGTGCCTATCTAAAAGAATGCATTCCTATTATAGTAGAAGAGAGAACATTGGTAACAATCAGCTACCAAACCTCAGGCACAATCTCAGCTGATCATATGACCCCTTCCCCCAACATTCTACCCACACTACTATATTAAATTCAGAGTTCAGGAGTGTCATCATGAGATTGGAGTGTGACTTCTTGTGGTCTAAGAAGTTACAAATCATAAAAAAATAAGAAAACTATAATTACAATTTCCACACATAAAACAGTCAGTGGTTGCATAAAATCCAGCCAGGAACATGGATTATGAAAACTGCCTACTCTGGAATAAGAGGAAATTCTTTTGTTAATAAAGCTGACAAGTCTGATTTTGCACTTTTTCAAGAAATGTCTTTGCCTATTGTTTTCCCTACCACTTACCTAGTCCCTTGAACATTAATTTTATAAAACAGACTGGAAAAATAGTGTCATAATTACAGTTCCATTTAAATGCATATCCAGTATGAGTTATTCTGAATGTAGAAAGAAAAAAAAAAGCCATTAGGAAAATACTGCTGCTTTCACATTCCTTGAAAAGCAGAATAAAATAACTGGTATAAAACACTTCAGTGTGAGTCTCGTTTGGAGCAATTCTTCCAAATTTTTTTCTGAATTTACATTGTAAACTCGTCTTTCATCCTAAATCAGTCAATATGGATTCATTATAGATTATGCAGTAATCAATATAGCGAAATTGATAACTTACTTTTATACCTCAGTAAAAGTTACGTAAGTTATCTTGTATATATTAAAGTATATAAAAGCTGTACAAGGAAACTATAAATCTTCCCTGAAATACATGTTAGGACCATAAGCAATTCAGCAGAGATTTTCAGCAGAAGGAGATTTAACCATGTAAACATAATCAAACTTCTTTAACTCCATGTTTAATCAACCAAAATCACAGAAAAATTCCCATGGGCCTGATAATTGATGTTTTTATATGTCAAAAATATTTAAAAATTTTTTTGAATAAATGTGGAAATAAATGCATTTGGAATTAAGACAGGCCACAAAATACATAGAAAAGGTTAAAGACTTAAAGGAACAGAGCTCAGTTGTAGGACATTCAGCTAACAACAATACAGGATTAATCAACATTTTTCATTGAATCAGAAAAATAGTAATCTGTGAGTTAGCCAAAATGCATAAGCACCAGATGTTTGTCTCTCACCATGCATCATAAAAATAATATTCTCTAGCAAAATTCTTTAAATTGAAGCTAATGTAGAATTTTGCAAAATAATTTCCTTATATAAAAGTACATAAAATTTCTGGCATAATGGTAGCATTTTTCATTTAAAATGAACCAATTTATTCACTGTTTTGCACAAATAAGTCTTTAAAAGCCTATTAATGGTTGATTTTTACTAAGATATTCTTGTATAATTTACATGTCTTGTATTCAAAATGTTTCAGTGAAATAACATGAGAAGCTGTAAGAATAAAAATACATGGATTTGAGTTTTCAGAACAAATTTAATAATTGTAAATAAAAACACTGGAAATTCACATTTTCAGCTGTTATCTACAAACTAAATAGAAAGTCTGAAAAATCTCATTAAAGGAGTGAAAGATAATATTTGAACTGACAACTCATAGTGTCCAAAGGGACAATAAATAAAAACATTAGAAAAGATTCTAAAGCTCTTTGGTTATCAGTAAAACGTTACTTAAAATCACAAAAGTGTGAAGAGTGTTACTATTTCTGGATTTAAAAGACTGAAACAGAAAAGATAATGTCCATAAAACATTGTGTAGTAATCACAATTAATGAACTGTTGTATATTTAATAATATGAATGAATCTCATATATGTTGCATTTGACAAAAAAAACCCAGTAGATAAAATAATGTGAATTTTATGATTTCTTTTTGGTTTTATAACTAACAATAACACAGTAAAATGTAAATGTTAGAAATACAATAAAAGAGCGTGACCCTTTAACAGTGAGGTCAAGTAGTGACTTTGATAATCTATAGGTCTGAGGTATTTTTTGGCAAATTTTATATCTTCATTTGGGTGGCAGTTATAATGTTTCAGCTAAAAAATTATTGAAATTCACACCCATGATGTGTATCCTGACCTTCTATATCTGAGCAAATCAGAAAATATACAGCTCTGTTATTTTCTGTGCATTTACTATCTATGTGAACTCAGGCAGTTAATTAAAGTGGTCTATTGAACTCATCTATAAAAGGTAAATAAAACATATATCTGTTTCATGAGATTGTTAGAAAGATTGACTGTGACAATCCCCCCAAAAACGTTTATCTAATTCTCTACTGAAACATAGACATTTGTATTGATATAATAGAATGTTACACTTTTTATTAAATGACATATATTTATCTTCTTAATCATTTCCACCATTAAAATATTTGAAATACCATCTGATATTGGCATTAATGTCCACAAAAATCATTCAAGGTGACACAGTATACACTCTTGGGTGCATGCATCGCTCCAGATTCATATAATCAGCCTAAGATACTCAGACCTTGTCCTGAGGCGCATACCAGAGTATGTTAAAAAGTGCTGAGCTAAATGCTTATAGATTATTTCTGTTAAATTTATTGATCCTAAACCATCTGTCCTGAACTGAAATGCTCAGAATTGTCAGTAGTAACTTTATTTATGTGTTAATGAATGATGTACCATATATATAAAACCAAATACATAGCCATAAGTGGTCCCAAATTAGTCATATAGGACCCTTCACTCTTCCCTTTCTGGGACATAATAAAATTTGTTTAAACTCTGAAAAGATTGATGACTAGATGTGCACTGCATCTCAGACAGAATACATAATCTGTAGAAAATCAGACCAAACTCTTTCAATACTAAATATGCTTGTATGACACATTTATTCTGATTCCATTAAATGATTATTAATTTTAAAAACCATACACAAATACATATATGTTTAAATTGAACATATCACCTGTATAGATACAACACAAAACATTATCAATACACTTGAAGAGGTATTACTTTCTTTAATCTCTTCAATCACTTTTCGAAAGCTGTACTCCTGAACACTGGGGACTATTGGTAAGCTTTTTACACCTCAACCATAGAAGAATATTATTTAACTTTTCATTTGTTTTATCAATTATTATTCAAAATATTGTCTAATGATAATGATAATTCCATCATTCATTTACAATCTTTAAAATATTTTAATATGTTACTTGTATGTATTCATCTTGATCACTGTGATTTTGTCTATTGGTATTTTCTTAAAATTTTAAATTTATCATTTCATTTAGATATTTTGGTCTAGATTTTCCATAGACTCCTAGAATTCTATTTAATTGAACTTGTATACATCTATCTGGTCTTATAATTTTTATTCTTTATATTCCAATAAAACTAATCATGAGTTAATTATTCATATGTAGTGGTATCTCATATCATTTCTTTTAAACTTATATTTAAATAGTTTATATGTATTATAGTCTTAAACATCTGTTAATAATTCAAATTGTGACTTGTTTTGCAAATTTGTGAAGTATTTGATGTGCAATTATTATTTTATTTTTAATCTTTGATGTCTTATTTAAATCACCACAGGATATGCATGATATGGTAGCACTCCAAAGACATAAAACATAAAACATGTAGCTCTTTGAATTCATCCTTCTTATATTTCCCCAAAGAAGTTGAAAAATCATGCCCACCCAAAAATCTTTACAGGTTTATTTATAGCAGTTTTATTCATAACTGCCAAAACCTGGAAGCAAACAATATGTCCTCCAGAACCTACATCTAGACAATAGAATGTTTCTGAATACTAAAACTGAGTGAGGTATTGTTGGGGTCTGTGTCCAGATCTCCAATCTCCCAAATGAGTGCATGGCAAGGGCCCAAATGAATGAGACAATTGGTGTGATCTTTAGGGCTCCAGGACCAAAACCCTGGGTGCAGAGTTCTCACTGAGACAGAAAATGCCTCTGGGTGGCCTGTATTTATTTAGTATTCAAACAAAGAAGGGGATAGAGTGGAAAACACAGGAAACCTGAGCAGGACCTTGGGAGGAGTTCCAGGACCCCTCCAAGCAACAGACAATTCTAATTAATGAGAACTATGCTAGGAGAAAGTCTCCAGGTGGCCTCAGCTGTGGCCTATCTTGTCTCCTGAGGAGTCTGCTCATTCTCAGTTCAGCCATGTCCAGGCCATGTCACATCCCTGCATGTGTATTCAGTTTCAATAGCTCCAACAAGGTATGAAGTCGTGAAAATACATGGAGAAACCTTACATGCACATTACTGAGTGAAATTAAAATGTGCCACAAAGTAGCATACAACATGATTTTAGTGGTGTGACTCTGGGGAGAAGGCAAATCTATGAAGTCGCTGGCAAGAGTAGAAGTTACCAGTGGTTAGAGGCAAAGGAGGGGTGAACAGGCACAGCACAGGGAATTTTTAAAGGTGTGAGAGTATTCTGCAGTTACCATAGTGGTGCATACGCTTGTTATTCACGTACACAAGCACATAAAATGTGTAACCTCTTGAGTAAATCCTGATATAAACAAAGGACTCCAAAAGATAAGGTGGTGGCATAGGTCCTTCAGTTTTAACAAATGCATTACTATAGTGGGGATGGCAAAAATAGCAGGGGACTAGGATCTCTATGTGTAGCGCAGGTCTATATAGGAAATGTCTTTATTTGTAGTTCAATTTTCCTATCATGGAACTTCCTCAAAAACATAAAATTTGTTTTAAAAGATGCAACTTAGTAACAAATGACCAAAAAAACACAAAAATGCTGAGTTAGTAAATTTGAAGGCATATTTTTAAAATCATAGAAGACACAATGTAAGGAAACTAACCCAATAATAATTTAACAATATTAGTAATCGTATCTACAAAAACAATTTAAAAATAATTAAGGATCATAGCTATATAAAGATATTGACCCATATGACAAAACTTAATTTTTACTTTAAAAAGAAATAATGAAAACATTTATAAAAGTATTTTGGAAAACTGAAAAATTAAAAAGCATATCAGAATACATATTTTAAGGTTCGTATAAAGTTAATACCAATATTTCATGCATTTCAACAACAAAAAAAATTCAATCTCCTTCACGTTGAAACAATGATCATCCTAAACAACAAGGAGGTTAAATGTAATAGTAAGAAAATAATGTATGGAAAATATAAGCACATTTAGAGAATTCAATACTGATTAAATGTTTCAGTATAATTTATGTGATTTTCTTAAGAATTAAACACATTTTCATTGAATCCAACACCAACATGTGACTTAAAAATTGGAATCTATCATGTATTGATAGATTTTATTCAAACCTGTTATGATTGATAGTATCAAGTCTGAGAGTATAGCAAATACACTGAAGATGACAAGATTCACTAGAATATCCACTCTGGTTTGATTATTACCTGGATTTGAAGTTTTATACTGTCCTCAATGTTTTATTTTTACTAATATTGTTATGTACTGCTATATTCAATTATGCCTGATGATATAGACAATTATAATGAAGATAATAAGAGACAACACAGTAATCATGGTAGATCACCTTGTACTGTGCTTTTTCTTTTGTTTTGTTTTTAAATTTGGAACTATTTATTTCTACAACTTTCTATTTAATATTTTATTTTTTTATTTTTTATTCAAAGAGATACAAAAGCATGTAAAGGGTAGAAATAATACAGAATTTCCAAAAAAAGATAAACTGTAAGAAATCACTAGTTGATAAATTGCATATTGTCCTCTTAGAAATAGTTGTTCAACTTACAAAATTAAAGCATACAACGTAGATATACAGTAAGAGTGTAAACAGCTAGGCATGCGTGAATCTCTACATGTATTTCTATCCTTTCTGTATTAGAGGGAAGAACAAAATATATCAAGGCAAAACAAAACAAATTCCTATAAAAACATGAAACCAAAAAGTCATATAAAACCACAGTACAAGGTGATCTACAGTGATTGCTGTGTTGTTTCTTATTACCTTCAATAGAATTGTCTATATCATCAGGCATAATTGAATATAACAGTACATAAAAATATTAGTAAAAATAAAACATTGTAGACAGTATAAAACTTCAAAGGCATGTAATAATCAAACGAGAGTGGATATTCTGGTGAATCTTATGATCTTAAGCGAAGTTGCCTATACTCTCAGACTTGATACTATCAGTCATAACAGCTTTGAATAAAATCTGTCAATACAAAACAGTAATCTAACAGACCAGATTCGATTACAATCAGTCATGGTAAGACAGTGTAGGTTATACAGAGATTTAGATTAAGTTAATAGGAAATTAAGGATGATTACCATACTACAGCCTGTTATTTTTGGGATTACTGTCTGTGCTCTCAAATCTAGGACAGGTAGAATGACTGGAACAGAATTTAATACACCTAAGCAAAGTAGTGTGAGTAATGTGGGTTTTAAATCCTGATGCACTATTTACAATATAGTGTATCAAGGCCATCTATGTTAGAGATTCTAGCCAACCTTATCTGCCTCATTTTGGCTATGCTATTTTTATGCCTGTTTGTCTAGCTTTCTCCTTCATTCTACTGCCTGCCCCACTCATTGAGGCCTTTCTGCCACTATTCCTAAAATCCTGGTATTTTTTTTCTCTCTCTCTCTCTAGAATGTCCTTCAGTATTCTCAGTAGGGTTGGATTGGTGGTCACAAATTCCCCCAGTTCCTCTTTGTCATGGAAGCATCTTGTTTCTCTATTAATTTCTAGTGACAGTTTTGCAGGGTACATCAATCTGGGCTGGAGGTTATTTTCCTTCAGGGCTTGGAATACTTCACTCCAAGCTCTTCTTGATCTGATGGTCTGTGTTGAGAAGTCAGCCTTGATTCTGATGGGCTTAACTTTATTGGTAATCTGTTTCTTTTCTCTGACGGCTTTTAATATTCTGTTTTTATATTGAATTTCTGGTATCTTGATTATTATATGTCTGGGTGTAGATCTGTTTTGGTTGTAGATGGCTGGAGTTCTGTATGCCTCACATAACCGAATGTCATTTTCTTTTCCCATGCTTGGGAAGTTTGCCTTAATTATTTCCGTGAATAGCCTTTGTAGTTCACCTGTATGTATTCCTGCTTCTTTGTTCACATCTCTTATTCTTAAATTGTAGATTCTCTTGTCATCTTCTAGCCTTTGTATTGTTACTGCCTGTTTCCTTGTTATTTTTAAGAGACCTTTCCTTTCGTGATCACACATCACAAACTTGTCTTCAAGTTTTGATAGTCTACCCTTAGTTTCTTTTAAGGCATTTTTCCAGCTTTCAGTAGAGTTTTTAATTTCCTGGTAGTCTCTTTGAATCTGCTTCATGTATTCTATATTTTCTTTATATTCTTTATTGAATATTTCTCTCCTTTTTTTGTGTTCCTCCCTTCTTCTGTCTGTATTTTCCCAAGAGATGCTTCCTGAGAGCATTTCTTTTTATTACTGTACTCATATCTTGCTTTAACTGATTTAATATTTCAGTTTTGAGCTCATCTACAAGGTCCTGAAGATATCTCTTAATGTCCATTGAAGCCATGTCTGATGTTGCATGTTTGCCACCCTCAGTCTCCCTTATTTTTCCCTCTCCTGGATCAGGGCTCTCAGGGTTCTGGGCTGGGGGCCTCTTCCTGCCTCTCTCTCTCCTGTTATTGCCCTGGCTTCCTCCACACAGGTGACAGTGTAGGTCCCAGCCCCCTTCCCTGTTGGCCACATTTCTTCTGAAGCAAGCTGGCTGCCCTCTCCTCCCTGCTCTTATCATTGAGGTGTAAGCAGCAGCTGTGTATGCCTGCCCCTCCCCACCAGGCCAGCCAAACTTCAGGTGCCTTCACTCAATTAGTGCATGCTAGGTACAGGGAATTGATTTGGGACAGCTCATTGGGTCCTGGCCAGGGGTGTGGCCCAGTCCCAGCAAATCCCATGAATCTGCTCTTGGGAGGGAGCAACCCAACTGAAGTCACTGTCGCTCACAGTTTAGGCTCCTCCTGCCCAATTCCAACATGTTGCGCATTTGGTTGCGGCCTTCCCATGAATGGTGGGTTTCATTCCCAGGACTGATCGTGGATCAATGAAGGTCCCTTCACTGGCTCCGCTCTCTGTTGGGCTCACCAAACCCAGACTTCAGTGCTGCTGTGGTTCCTGTGAGTGGCTGAGGGAGCGAGTTTGGGTGGCTTTGCTGGTCAGCGCGGATTGAGGCCGGCGCAAACTTGGCAGGACTACAGGAACAAAAATACTGTGTCCTATAATTTTTAGGTGTTTCAGTTGTAGTCCCAACATATTTGACGAGTTTTTTTATGTTTTAATTTCTTCCTGTGTCAAGAGGATCCATCTCCCTCTGTCTGGGTCTCTCCGGGGTATTTTATTCTGGCATATGAGTTGTTTCTCCTGGGAGGCTTTGTATTTTGTTGCTCACTGATCAGCCATCTTGACTTGTCTTCTGTTTAATATTTTCAAACCAGAGCTGACATGAATAACTGGGTCACATAGTAACACAATGCCACATTTGGAGGGCTCACACGCCGGGTATGCTCACATGACACTGAACATGTACAAAGGGCCCAGTGGGCCACAGAAGGAGGGAGAGTGAGGCAAAGGAGTCTGAGGGAGGTGAGGGCTGGGGAAAGGACTGTACTGTGGTTTTATATGCCTTTTTTGGTTTCAGGTTTTTATAAGAATTTGTTTTGTTTTGTTTTGCTATGTTTTGTTTTTCCGTCTAATACAGAAAGGATAGAAATGCATGTAGAGGCTCATGCATGCATAGCTGTTTACACTCTTACTGTTTGAATATCTACTGTGTATGTTTTAATTTTGTAACTTGAACAACCATTTCTAAGAGGACAATATGTAATATATCAACTAGTGATTTCTTATTGTTTATCTTTTTTTTGAAATTCTGTATTATCTCTACCCTTTACATGCTTTTGTTTCTCTTTAAATAAAAAAAGTCAAAATGCATCAAAGATCTAAATATTAAAGCAGAAACACTAAATCTGCAAGAAGAGAAAATACAAATTGAAAGAGTAAGTTCTAAAATGTACAATAGATATTGTGAAATGAAAAGAAACTGTTCAAAAGGAAAAAGGAACCAGGATTGGTGAAAAGAGATGAGAAAAGACAAAATGTGCAAGTCAGCTATACTATTAGTGTCTGTTAGTTCACTAAAAAGGAAGGTTTGTGCCAATGTCTATTGGAGAAATTTTTATGCCCATATCTTGTATCATGATCAACTACTTTAAAGATAACAACATGTAATGTATTAACTATCATTATTCTCCTGTTATTCTGTTATTAAATTCTGTTTTATTTTTTCCATAAAATTTTTGAAAACATGGATTAGTAAAAATTATTTTTAAAATGTCAAAAAAATTAGAACAGCATGTATATATTATATGTAATAAAAGTCATCTATAATAATGAATAAGAAAATTTTGTGTACATGAAAATACATTTAAATTTAAGAACTTTTCCAAAAGAGGACATAATAGAGACTTTTTGTTTTGAGAATAATCTATGCTTCCACTTTAAAAGGGTATTCTTACTCATGAGCAAAATTCTGTATGATTCGTACAATCTGCTGTAAGTATATTATACTCCAACAATAAGTGTATTTTAAGACACTAAAAAGACTGATCAATTATCACTATATGGTTTGAGGCTTGGCTGAAAACTCAATTCAGAATTGCAAAAATATTCCCTGGGTCATGTAATTCCAATAAATTTGTTGTAGTAACTGTAATAGTATATTTGCACAAATTAAGGATGAATCCTAGATTTGAAAAACATGGTACAGATTAATTACTTTTCAGTGTCTAAGGAGATGTGAGATTGTATGTTTTTGTGGTAAGCAATATCTAAAGCTCTTACTAATATTTTTCTATTAAAATTTCTCAGCAGGATAATTTTCATTGGATGAATAAATCTTTACACAATGTGTGCAGTATCAGAAATACCAATATGTGTGATTATTTTTTATTCATTTTCTGTTTTCCCTGCTTGATAGCGAAAAAGATGATATGTCTTACTCATTGTTATGTTGCAAAGGTTTTGCAAAATTTCAGATATAGAAGACAAGTTTTGTTTATATTCTTGAACAAATTTTAACATGTGGACTTTCTCATAAGTGACAAAATTGCATAAAGTCTCATGTCCCTAAAATCAATTACTGATCACACATAAAATCAAATATGGTAAACCAAATTAAATGTGGTTGACATAATACCAACCTGTGTATAAAAACCTTCTTCCTAAATAGCACAGTTTCTGTCATATTTTTTTAATACATTACTGTTTATGCAAACTAATGTAAAATTATTCATGCCAATCACATTTTCTTTACATACAATATTGCTGTACTTGCTAGAAAATAAAGAATCTAAGAATATCTACTAGATTACTTCTGAAGTTTCTCTAGAAAAATCACTAAAGAATTCTTGATAAAATATTTTATTAATAATCTTTCCAATGTGTTTTTGATTAATTCATTAAGTTTTTACATGAAAAATTCTGTTCTTGCAAATTATTTGCAAAAGTTCTCCCAATGAAGCATACCAAATTAGCATGGCACTCATCAATGAAATAAAGCTACACAGATTTCCTCATACGGACAGAAATTTGAACAACTCAGCTATTCACAAAACTCTGTAAAATCTTCTCCAAATGAAATAATTTTTTCATCTCATAAATATTAATCATTGTAATTTGCCCTAAAAGAGATGATAATGAGATCCATGACTGCTCTGTTAGCCAGTGATATGCAATGTACTTCAAGTAACATATACTTTATTATTAATGAGTAGGTGCAGTTGCATAAACATGTTTGAAATAATTAAATATTACTCTGTACTTAACATACCTAAAAAGTGTATTTTGTTTTACATGTATACCTTGTATTATCTTTGTGTAAAGGAGGCAACTAAAGGTCAGCAAAACTGTAACGTTCTCCATCTAATTCAGTGAAATAGCTGGCATTAGATTCCAGACCCATTTATTTCTTATTTATTTGCTCATGGTTAAACACTTATCTATTGAAAATCTACTATAATCAGTGTTATCATCTCTCCAAGTTACTTATTAATTTACATTTCATTTGGTCTCAAGCTAATTCCACAGAATTCCTTCATAGAAAGCTATAATCTAAGTAAATATGGGAACAAACAAAGCTAACTTAAAGGAATAATGTATAACAAATAGTTAAATCTTAACCAATCACAACAGCCCAGCTTCAACCAGGCACAGCTTTCAACAGATCAGACCAAGGCCATATAAGGGAAATCTCAAGTTGTAATAAAATCACCTGTTTCTGTTTCTGACTTGTTTTTTGCTGAAGTATTAATTACACACATTGCTAGGGAGAGCTCTGAATTTCTCTTGTTTTTTGAGTGTTCATTGCTTCATCACTCATTCTTTGTTCAAATAAACTCTGCTAAATTTAATTTGTGTAGTTTTTCTTTTAACAATAAAGGAAATATGAAAAACAACTATCATGAATTAATAGGCATCTCTTTTTTCATTATCTTACTATTTCTGCAGATTATGATCAAACGTTAAGTGGTTAACTATAAACTTGCACAGTTATGTGAAGGGGAGTTATTTTTATATTTAGTACATATGAAAATTACCCCTGATAAAGTTAAGTGGTTGTTCTATAGAGAATTTGAATCTTCAACATAAATATATTTTGATGGCTCTATATATTCAATACTTGAAGAAATTCTGTTTTTCTTGTGCATGTGAATTTTTTGATGGAAACCTTGCTTACTGACATGATACAGAATGATTCACCAAATTGTCTTGAGCTATTTATCTGTTGGCTTTGGAAAAGTGTTATTTACTTGCACATTTACTAAAAGGTTAATTTTTACAAGATTTACCTTTGCAGACATGCAAATTTTATGCTGAATTATCAGTACTCCATGTGGAATGTCCAGAACCAGGGAGAGAGTAAATTGTAATACAACCTAAACCTAAAAGGATTTGATTCTGTTTTTCTATTCAGTGGTTTCATGAAGGCTTACTTAAGCTTTAAAAATATATTTAAAATTTCAAACATACCAAGTATACATGTGATTCCCAATTATTTGATTTTACTTGCTAAACATTATTTATGAATTCTGATTTCCAGCTCTTTAAAACAATGAAAGGAATAGAGTTGAATGTTTTTGAAAACAGATTAAGTACATTAGGTAATAAGTCTGTCTGATTCCACTCCTAGCCAAAATGAACAAGTACATTTCAGCAAAATTAAAATCCATAAATGTTCTACAAATGTACAGTACAAGTGTTTGATTTTTTCCTCATCCAATGGAGCAAAGCTGAACTTGATCAAACAACTACCCACAGGCTGTCTCTCCCTCCTCCCCTACCAATCCTCTTTGATTTTTCTAGATCCGTTTCTGTAGCTCTGACTCAAATTGGAAGTTGGATTGATTCGTTTCAGCCTGGAATTGTTCAGATAGGTCACACAGGTGGCTTTGCTTTGATTCTTGCTTTTATTTTTGGCACTGGGATTAGTTCTTTTCTGTTCGTATCACCACTGGTTATCTCCCCTACTGAGTTTCTCTTTCTTCTGAAGCTCAGATGCTTAAAGTAGAATAAGACTTTTTTGCTTCCCTGTTTTTATTATCCCAACAATATAACTATCTGTAATGGGAGCCCACCTGTGATTTACAGCACCGGAACTAAAACTTAACTGTCCATGAAATTTATTGCCTATTGTTTGATTCATTTGCACCATGCTATGTACACTCTAAGCTAAATTGTAAATTTACTTTCACGTTGTTTTCAGAGTGAATCATTGTTCATACCTCATATGCAAATGTGCAGTTAGCTGTCTTTTAAAGAAGATTTTTATTACTTCATAGAATTTTAGTTTAAGGTTTTCTAAATTTCACATCTTCTCCCAAATGGTCATGCTTTATTTTTCACTTGGAAAATATGTTTAGATTTTCTGGAAAACTTCTAGTAAGATAATTATATTCAGAATCACCTTAGAATTTTTTAAATGGAAAAGTTTTCTGCCATATGCCATACTAATTATAATTTGATTAAGCAACATAAAATCTCCTACTAGGCAGAAATTCAGATGTAGCCCATTTTAGAGTTAAATCCTTTTTTACTGCTTCTTAGATTGGTGAGTAGAATTAGCATGCTTCACCCTGTGGCTACTTTCAGTACATACTAATTGGCATCTATCACCCCAGTCTAACTTCCTTTCTATATAATTGTTCAATAGCCCATTAGCAACTATTGTATTCCATTAATATCTATTTTAGGAAAGCACTAGGAAAGACTGCTATGGATAGCTTGTAGTTTGCTAGAACACTATTTATTATACTTACTCTGGAAAATGTTAGGCTGTTTATAGTTCCAAATAATATGTAGCTAGTTGTTTTGATGCTGGGGAAAGACTGTTTTAGAATGCTAATATACTCTAAATTTCCATTTATAGCTGCAATTGGTATCAGTAAGATTTGTTTCTAGACCACCATGGCTATCAAAACCCATGCTATTGAAGGTCATCCTATAAAATGACATAGTATTAGGGCCAGAGATTTAGCTTAACGGCACAAGCACTTGCTTGGCAAGTGCAAGGTCATGAGTTCAATCACTGGTGCCCCACAATAAAAACCAAAACAAACAAACAAATGTAGTATTTTCATAGAAGACACACAAGTCCTCCCTTATACTTTAAATCATCTCTAGATTATTTATATTTAAAACAAGGTATATACTATGAAGACAGTTATTATATGGTGTTGGTTAGGAATTAATGATAAGAAAAAGTTTACAAAGAGGCTATATTTCCTCTAGGGAACCTGTTTAACTCCTTCATCAAAGATAAGGTGGCAGAGTATGTTTGGAGTTATTTCTGCATCTTCAAATCTTTTGTTTTGTTTTCTTTTTTTAGTACTGAGAATTGAACTCAGGGTCTCGTAAATGCTAGGCAAGCACTCAACTACTGAGCTATACCACCACTCCACATACCAAAGTCTAAAAAAACCCATGTCTATCACTATGCACTAAACTAAAATCAAAATGGATCAAAGGTCTAAATATTAAAATAGAAACACTGCTGGAAGACAGAATAACTAGAATGCTTGAGGACATATGTATAACCTATGTGAGCAAAACCTCAACTGCATGTGAAATACTACAAAGAATCAACAATTAGGATTTCATCTTATTAAAAAGATTTTGCATAGCAATAGAAATTACTAACACAGTAAAAAGACAACCCACCAAGTGGGAAAAAAATTAGCTAGTTGTTCCACAGGAAAAAGGACTAATATCTAGAACATATTAAGAACTGAAAAAAATCAGACCCCCCCAATTAAAAATCCAATGCAAAAATGGACATCTAAAGTGAATACACACATCCCAAATGAAGAAGTAGAAATGGCAAATAAATATATGAAAGTGTTCAAAATCATGGACATTTGAGAGGCACAAATTAAAACAATACTGAGATTCCATTACACTCCAGAAATAATAGCTAGTATTAAGAAAGCAACCAATAACAAATGCTGAAGGGGGTATGGTGAAAAAGGAATCCTTCTCCACTGTTGGTGGGAGTGGAGACTGGTCTGAACACTGTGAAAATCAGTGTAAAGAGTCCCCAAAGAAGTAGCACCAGACATCCCATTTGACTCAGGTATTCCCCTTCTGAGAATCTTGACAAAAGATTTAAAAGCATCCTACACAGCAATGTATGTACACCCATATTTATAACAGCACAATTTGTAGTAGCTAAATCTTGGAAACAGCTCAAGTGCCCATAAACCAATGAATGGATAAAAAAGATTTTTTAATACAATGGAGTACTATCTTAGCTATAATGAAGGATAAACTTGAAATAATTATTGCTAGATGGGTAGACCTTGAAACCATACACTTAATACAAATGTGTAAATATTGCATTGTCTCACTGGAGTGAAAAACAGAAAAAAAAATAAAAATGTATAACACATATAAAACAGGAAGAAATTGTTAAAAAAGAAAGGAAACTAAAGAGGAGGGAGATGGAAAAGAAGTAAGGAAAAAAATGAGAAAAGAAGGATAAAAAGGAAACAAAACTTTGTAAATCAGAAGAGAATAAAAAGTTGAAGGAAAGCAGGGGGATGGGAATAAAAGAGGAATCAAAATACAAAGATAATGACCAATTATGTTCTTATTAGCTGTAAGTTAAGCATTGTCAGAGAACACAAATGTACTCAATATAAACTTTAATAATGTAATAGAGCTTATTCATGTAATATATACACCTTTAGATCAAATTGCTTTAGTGTCTGTTTCATTGGTACTTGTCAGCTATATAATGTATACAGTATTTACCTGATCACATAGATTATACATCACCATTAAGTCTTATAGTGTTTCCCCAGCTTTATCTATGTACTTCTCAAGTATACTTCATTTTTTTCTTTCAATATCATTTCTAGTGCAGTAGTTTTAAGTATAATATCAAATTTTTGAGTGCTAAGAGTATGACAATGAATGATTATATATTGTGAATTCTGAGTACACAAAAGCTGGTCTCATTAATATTGCCTTTACTTCTTCCATATTTCAGATGTCATTGTCAACACTTCTGAATAGCTCTTGAGGATTACAGAGAAAAGTACATAATGATCATGATCACGTTGATATTAATGTACTTCTATTACAAGGCTTTGTGCTGCAATTCAGGCACAAAAATGATTCCAGAATCTTCTAATTTCATTCTCTTTTGTATTCCTAGAGGCTAAGGTGATTTTTAAAAATAGCTAATAAAGTCTTATACTACCAAATATTTGACACCTTTTTTAAGACATCTAATTTGTGCTGAATTTTGTATGTTGGTCACTGATATGAGATTATTTAAGAAGAAAAAGTGAATTTTTTATGTTAACCATTGAATATATTTTTAAAGAGGCATCTTACAATCTGATGTATTCTTTTATGCTGTCAAACTAATGCCTATCACTGGCAGCTATTATATAATTATTCAGATTTAAAGGAAGAAAAGAGACACCATTGTTTTGTTGTCAATGATAAATGATATACATTGACTTAATTTTATTTAAAAATCATCAAATTATCTCCAAAACTGGTTAAATAATGACACATTAGAGTTGCTGAGTTTGAATGAAGAGATTTCAAGCTATTAATGGTACATCTTTGTAAACAAAATGAATGTGTCTAGTTGACAAGCTATTGATTTTCACAAAAGACAAGAAAATGCTTATCCATTCCAATCATTTTTTTCTGACAAAGATAAAAATGTTTAACTTGCTTAACCTCTGCAATTCAAAATGTACAAACAAAAAAATTATAATAGTGAATCATGTTTCTGGATTAAGTTGGTGTTTGAAATAGTATATCAATTCTCAAAGATGAAATTTGTCAACTGTGATGAACGTGCAGACACTTGTTCTTCAAACACAACTTTCAAAATTTTAACTTCTGTAAAGTTATGCTTCTTTTATAGAAACACCATAATGCACTTTTGTAAAATGTTAATGTTGAACAATAATAATAATGTGATATATCAATACAGCTAATATTCACATTATGATTACTAAGGTCTAATAACAGTTCAGAGAACTTAATGTACCCAAAATTACACATGCATCTTTAATGCCATCTAAATTTGTTACTATTAATCTTGTGATTTATAGATGACAAAACCGAGTCACAGAAGTGTCAATTAATTTTATTAAACCTGCTACCACTCTTTTCCTATGCACTACTGATTCAATATGATTTAAATCTGCAGAAGAAAGCTTTAAAAAGTATAATTTGTCTTCATTCATTTTAAGTAAGGCAAACAAATGATAATGACAATATAATGGAGAATAAAATATAATAACCAGTAAATCTATTAAAAGCCTAGAATAATTTAGTCAAACAAAAAACTTCCATGAAGAAAAATTTTATTGTCATAAATAACATAGGAAATAATGTAGACAAATGGTTAGACATTTCATTTTGGGGACAGGACACTATTACCTGAAACATCTAAGATAATAGGCAAAGTTTTTGTTTTACAATTAGATGAAAAGAATCAAGGGATGGGAAGAAAGCAGTCTTCGAGTGACTTGAGCCTATGTTTCTAATTCCTTATAATAAATCTTATTACACTAAATATTTTACAGACAAAGAGCTTGGGTATAAAGAAATTTCATGATTAGGCTAACATTGGACAATGTGTAAATAATAAAACATATGTATGATTTCTATATGTTCTCAGTTCTAAACCTCCATTAAAGAATTTTAGAATAGAAGAGCATCTAGTCTCATAAATTCTTAATTACTTCCGCTGTTTTGTCTCATTTCTCCATTTCTGCTCTGCATCAGTTAATAAACAGTGTAAGTATGCATTACATCTCATTATTATCTAAAATCTCTCTGTCAAGTCTTTAAAATTCAACATTCTCTTCTCTGTGTACAATCTTACTTCCTGTTGGCTTGCTTGAAATTCTATAGATCCATTTTCACACTGCGTCTGACTTCTAACCCTATTATTCTTTCTTATTTTCACATCTGTCTCTCTCTTTGCTACACTCATAGTGCCTCTAAACAGATCTGATCCTCATCTGGCATGTTGGCCTTATGGTCTGACATGTAAGAGCATTTGACCAGTTAGTGCCGTATCATTGTTATTCTGCTTCTCTCTGTTCTTTCCAGCCCTCTTTCAGAGAGCAGAGCAATGTTAGAAAAAGGTGTATGGTATCATGAGGATTAGTTTTGCTCTGTAGACAATATTGAGAAGAATAATCAATTTTATGGGAAGAGAAAAATATTATTATTAACTAACTAATAGGCATTGAAGTTGCATTAGTAAATTCAGGAATTAAAGACTAGGTAGACTGCAGTATGATAGTAGGAAAAGGGTAATGAAAGAAAATAAAGTGATAAAACAAACAAGGAGGAAAACAGAATTGAGAGCAGTTTGTTTTGCCCAATCCCAAGAATAAGAAAAGCCAAGATCAACACTGCTAGAAGAAATTTTTAGTCTTATATAAAAGCAATTTACCCATATTCCTTTGCTGCTGTTTCATCTGTATGTCACATACCTAAACCTTTCATAAATGGAGATTCAGTAAAAGGTATTAGGTGGAAATAGGTGCGGAACTGAAAGTGTTATACAAAGTGCCACCATTCACAGTGGCCTATGCAGTAGTTTGGGAAGGACCTTTACTGCAAAAAAGAAATGAGACCATGAGGAATAAAAATATGACTTATGTATAAATGAACTGACTTTAACCTCTGCTCTAAAGGGGTAAGTAGCCAGCTTCTGCCCTCTTGTTGCTTATTGAGTTGACTTTTATTAAAACCAGTGTCAGATTACACACTACAGAGTGATACCTCCATTGTGTTTACCCTGTCTCCACCAGCATTTCTGCTCATGAAGAAACTTAAAATTGGAAAAGGCACAAAGATGGTCACTCTTTTATTATTCCTATTATTTGTTCAGGGTATGTTGATCTGATGCATGGATTAATCACCCTGCCCTTGTTAGCACCATGGAAGACTGGTCTTTAAAGAATGCTTTACACTTTTTTTATCACTTGGCAATTCCTTTCTCATATCTGGAAAACTCCCAATTAGCAAATAATTTTGTTTGATTTATTGATTTATTAAATCACTAATCTATTAATATATGCATTCAAAGGGCTTTGTGAAGCACCTACCCAGTTTCAAATATTTCACTGGATGCCACAGACTAAAAATAATAAAGGCACAATATTTGAATTTAAAAAAATAATTCACAAAGAGCCGACATATAAATCAATATTCCACAGTCTATTTTATATAAAGTGACAATAGTGATTTAAAACTATGAATACATAAAAACTATTAATTATTTTTGCCATTAGGAAACTATAAATCAAAACATCTCTAAAATCATATCTTATCCCAGTCAGAAGGGCTATTATCAAGAACACAATATGAACAAATACTAGCAAGGTGAATGGGAAAAAGGAGCTCCCCCGCATTGCTGGTAGGAAAGTAAATTATGGAAATCAGTGTAGAGGTTTGTCAAAAAACTAAACAGAGAAATTTCATGTCACCCTCATATAACTCTCCTAGATATATCCTCAAAAGATTTAAAGACATCCTACTACAGTAATATATCCATGCCATGTTTATAGCAGTTCTATTCATAATACCTCAGCGAGGGAAGCAGTTTAGGAAGCTAAGAAAACAGCCTTACAAAAATATCCACATATAAATGGATTAAAAAATCGCAGTAGGCATGCATAAGAGAATATTGTTCAACTAAGGAATAATTAAGTGATGCTACTTGCAAGAAAATGTATGAAATTTTAGATTACAATACTAAGTGAAATAAGCCAACACAGAAAATTAAATATTTCATGTTTTATCTTATTTAAGGAAATTACTATATAAACACACAAAGTAAATAATATTGTGCCATAAAAACAAATGAAATCATGTAATTTTAAAGAAAATGGATCAAAGTGTTTCATATTTTGTCCTAAAAAGAATTAAAACAATCTGCTTCTTCCCCCTCAAAAAATGAAAATATGTTAGACTCATTTGAACTATTGAATGTCCTCTCTTATATGAGAAGTTAAAAAAAAGTAGGTAGATAGATAGATAGATAGACAGATACATACATACATACATACATACATACATACATACATACATACCTACATACACACATACACAGAGATGCTAGGAAGCTAGAATGTATACTTTAGACTTTTAGAAATGATGAAGATGACTGGAAGATTGAAGGGGAAAACTGAGATGGGATAATGGGATGGAAAAGATGAAGATATGTGAAATGCAGGAATGAAACAAAAATGAGCCTCACCATCCTGTATTACAAATATGCATTGAGAAAATTTTTATTAATTTACTTTTATCATCACCACTAGACAAAGGAAATACCAAAATTTGGTTCTATTTATGTCTGCCTCCATTTACTTATTCTCACCTTCTATGATGAGGTCCAAATCTCAGCTGAAGAAGACCTTTCTCCAATTTTGTTCACTTTGGGTGTTTTGCCTTAGACTTGCTTGAGAAGTTCTGCTTTTGCATCCACTTTTGTGTTCTTAGGAGCTCTGTGCCAAGCAGAAAATTTTTCCTCAAAGATTACCCACCCCTAATCTCTAGAACCTTATAAACATGTTACTTTATGAAAAAGAAATAGAATTTACAGGAATGATTCAGATTACCTGCTTTAAAATGGAAAGATTACTCTAGATTATAGGCATGAGTCCATTTTAATTACCTGAGTTCTTAAATAGTTTTCCACTTCGTACTGAGACAGACGTGTGATGATGGAGGAAGAGTCAGAGAAATGCAATCTGAGAAAGATTAAACTGTGTTTGGCTTTGAAGTTCAAGGGATGAAGCTTTGAGGAAAAAAGTACAGGTGGCTTCTAAAAGATGTAAAATATAAGGAACAAAATTATTAGAGAACAAAATCCTCCTGATAACTTGTTTTTAGCTCAGTAAACTTCATGTCATTGTACAAGATAGTGGATTTATATTTTTTGCAAGTCACAAATTTGTAGTAATTTGTTACAGCACCATGAAACAATCAATTTGGTCTTCTCTAACCTAAGATACACCTTCCCTTTTGTGGTTAATATAATTATATTCTTTATGCTAAATTATTACATCGCATTAAATTATTTGTTTTCATTTGATTAAGATGTTCTGGTAATATTCATTCAGTTCATATTCATCCTGACTGAACAGAGTTATACAAGGAGTAGTTTCAAAAGACAGACTCTATGGTGATATTTTAGCATTGATATATATTGGATAGATCCTCAAAAGATTTAAAAACATCATACTACAGTAAAGCCCAAGACTCAGATCTTTCTGATAAAAAATGCAGTTCTTGTAATAAAATGTGTACAGTGGAATCATAATTAATGAAACATCCTTGTAGTGAAATTGTGCCATCTGGATCACTGATACCCTTGCAAAAGTTTCACTTGACCGTGGTGGTGGTGGTAAAATTATTACAATATCTTCAGAAGAACAACTACAGAAAGAAAATGCCAAGCTCTTATCTCATTCTTAACTAAAAACATGGTCAGAAAGAAAGCTGGTTTTTCTATCACCTACTTTTCAGGTATTAAATTGACTTCTCACTCATTTCTCAGGTATCTCACTGATATTCAGTTGGTCCCTCATATATATTAATATGTTATTGATGTCAGAAATTCCAGATGTCAAGTATTACCTCATGAAATTGGAAGTGACACTACCAGCTTACCTTGAGTGTTTAACTGAAACTTGGCCATAGCTGTGGGCTACAATAAATGAAGTTAAAATACCAAATTCTCAGGAAGAGTCTGATAAGGTAATGAAGATGCATTAAGGATACAACTAACTAAATTTAATAGGAATTAAATGTTATAGAATTCAAACTTTAAGAGTATAGGAATGGTAGCATAGCTCTTTCATACATCCTGAAAATTCACTCTAAATAATTTTTCGAAGAAAGTACAGCAGGTATTCCTTCACTTAAGGATGGAGAAATTCATTGTCCCCAAGCATTTCTATTCTTGATATTCCCCATTCTAACTCATAATGGAATACTACCACTGAGATAAACCCCTGATTTCAATGAATATAGTGGGTTCTGGAGAATAACTGACCATCCGTGATAAGATAAGTGCATAATCCAATGAAGTTCATCTGATCAGAATAGAATAAATGTGAATCCCAGTGAAACAGTGGTCTCAAAAATTGGCTCAAGGGCCAAATCACATTCTAAATTAACATCTCCAGAAGAAATACACCCCTTGGATATAGAAAACTTTACTATTAAGCTCAGTTAGAGCTCCTGTACCAAATAGGATCTTAGACACAAATCAGTATAGACAATTTCTATCCAGGTAATGATATGAATAATGCACATTCTCTATATAATTCTACAATTCCTCCCAGAGGCATCTTATTTTTAACTGAAAACACCAACATAATATCTTCATCAGGCCAAACAAATTATCCTCCTCTCTCTCAGCAATATCATGCTTAGAGATATTCATTCACTTCACATTTTGAAAGTGTTGTACCAGAACTACATTGATAACATGTTAACTGGACTTACCAAATAGGAAAGTTTAACATAGTTTAGATGATTTAGTAATGCTAGGTAATGAAAGAAATTTCCCTAAAATTTATGGCTTGTACATTCAGTGATGGCTTTGTGGGTCAAGGATTGGGAGAAATTAAAGATGTCCATCACAAATTAAATGCAAGTTCATGCAGTGTACAGTATTTGACCGTCAGAAAAAAAGAAAAAGGAGCAAAACATTAGGCAAATATGTTGATTTCCGAGTGCCATATCTGAGTATTGCTTAGAGAAATATACAAAATCACTCATAAATCTGGTGGTATGAGTCGGAGCAGAGCAAGATTAGTTTATGCAACAAATCTAGGCTGTAAGGTAAACTGCTCTATCACTCAAGCTTTATGATTCAGCAAAGGCAATGAGAAAAGTTGTGTGTGTGTGTGTGTGTGTGTGTGTGTGTGTGTGTGTGTAACCATTATGGCACATAAGGGTTTCTGACAAGTGCCAACTGAAGATTTCAATGCAGAAATCAACAATTTTAGAACAAATGTATTCCTTCAGAGAAGAAGGTGTAAGTTACACCAGAAGGTAAAATACCAAAACATGCTGTTACTTGTTGAAGGCCAAGGGAATACAGCATGAATATCAGAAGTTGGTGATTATAAATGCCATCCTTGACTGCATGATCAATTACAGAAATGAGAACCATAATTTCCATAAATAGTTCTTTGGAATTTTGTTAATATATTTGCACATATATACATAGACAAGTACATTAAGCGGGTACCTTTCTTCTATGTCTTTGTATTCTTAAGCCATGTAACATAATATTGATGGATTTAAAATCAGTATTTAATTATTGTTAAACATACGTTACATTATTTACATTGTGGGATGTCTGGAAAAGAGTAAATATTACAAGAAGAGAAAAACGTCACCTTCTATTATGGAGAAGAAATTAGAGCATTTCCAGTTGTATATATGATCATTAAGAGATGATAATGAAATTATTATTATCTTCATTTGGAGATTACATATGCTTTAAGAAAATGATTGCAAAGTTGACAAGGGGCAGCTTGTGGTGGTTAATGATGATTGCAACTTTAATAGATTGAGACACCTGGAAAATTAGTACAGCACACTTCTGGGTGCATATCTGACGATGTTCAGAGCTTATTGGTGTTTAATCCAGCTAATGGAGGGATGAAATCTGCCTGGACATTGATGGAAGCATCCAGTAAGTAGTCTTTCAGCCCAACCAAAATTAAAGGATGAAGGAAAACATTTGTCTGTGTTTAAAAGCATTCATTCTGCTCTGCATCCTTCATATACAGTGCACTTGGGAGGAAACTGAACATTTCTTTGAGGAGCCTGTATTCTATTTGAATAAGGAAATCATATTACATGATTGACATACTTAGATTTGAAATATAAAGGGGCCTAGAGTCAACAGATAACAGACTGATGAATCTCATTATTACACTTGTAAAGTACTAATGTAATCTTTGCTTTCTGTTATGAAAACTTTGGGCTATGGTGACTTGGAATTCTCAGTCCTCAAGGGAGAAAGTCTTGCACTATGGGACATAATGATGTTTCCATTAAATTGTAAAATGGTCTTGTCACTTCACTGTATGGGGCTTTTGAAGTCCCTGAACCAACAAGTAGAGAAGAGTTACCCTACTGGCTAGTGTGATTGATCTCAATGACCAAAGACAGTTAGGTGTGTGCTTCGCCACAGGAGATAAACAACTGTGTCTGCAAGCAAAGGAATCCTTAGAGATACTTCTTAATGCCTACAGGAAATCTACAGAAAAGCAAAAAGATCAGGATTATTTAGTGATAGACCCTTTCCAAATGAAGATATGGGTTACATAGTTAGACTAAAAAAGTCTTTAATGAACTGAGGTTTTTGCTAAGACAACAAAATACTGAATTGCAGAAGAAGAAGGTAATTAAGACTAGTTACATACTTCTTTATATGTATAGAATTAAGAGGAAGGTATAGAATTTGACTATTTCTCCTTTCCTTGCATATATGTGAGTTGATTAACATATACTGGTATTATTGTATTTCCTTGTATCTGAGAGTAATTTCTGGATATGTTGTCACAAGTAAAGCTTACAATTTGTTATTTTAAATATATAATTTTCAAGAGGACTATGAGAGAATTTGAAGAGTAATTTTAGCTAACCAGAAATACTTAAAATGACTACTGGTACTCAATTTCTTCTCATTTTAGAGGATAAGAAACAATTGTGTGTGTGCTAATGCAGCGCTATATAATTAGGTAGAAAAAATTGTTTTGTAACCAACAGAAATGTTTGCCTCTCAGCTACAGATTCATCTTCTTAATCTTCTCCATAATATGGACTATGAACCCTGTGAGCATTTCTCTTTGGTCAACTCATACAATGTTAATGAGCATAAAAAGAATGCTGCAAAAAAGATGGTTCAGATTCTGGAGCATCTTTGTTCTTGTGCTTGTTCTTTTTTTAGATTTTTTTTAACCAGGGATGGAACTCAGGACCTTGCATTTACCAGGCAAGCACTTGAGCCACTGAGCTAAATCCCTGGCATTTGTTCCTGTTCCTGTTCTGGTTTTTGTTCCTATAATGGACAACAGCCAGTAGTGTCCAGGACTCTCACTCGCACCCACGCTATGTGAATTTACTTGTGGGCCTGTGGCAGGGGTATGGAGTAAGGAGAGTTTTCCAGTGAATTTCAATAGTTCTTCAGTGAATGACTTGCCAACAATACTGGCAGCTTCCCCTAGCGCTCAGCCTCTCAGCATGTCATGGTGGCACTGCAGAGAGGGTGGGAAATCCCCTCAAGTTTTCCAGTTTCATAATAGCTGCCTTCTTAGCCCATCATTACATAGTAGAAAGTCTCCATTCTTTGAGTCACTACTAGTAGCATTTCAGCAAAATCTCTGCCACCTACTGGGACTGGATGTCCACCCTTTCCTGAGTGTGTGGCCTTGGTAGAGGGAGACTTTTCCATCTTCGTTTGCTTCGTCATTCATTCTAAGCTCTAGAAGTAGTAACTGCTCCCTATACCTATGATCTTGTATTCTTGTGGGTTCTCTTTATCCCTTACTATCACCTATCATTAGTGAATGATTCTTTAAAGTAAATCATGTATGTTCATTTATGTTGTCTGACTGGATCCTCAATAATACACATATTCACTAAATACATGTTCCATAAAAATAAGAATATAATTTCTTTTGTTTTTACAACTCTAGAAAACTGTCTGCTGTGAAGCAGCATCAATAAATTGTTGTTTAAGAAATGAAAGAATTAGTTTATGAGATGCAAAGTGAAGGAGATAAAAGAGTCAGAAGGCTTCCATGCTATATTTTAGGCATCTGAGTGATGGAAAGGTTATTTGACACAAATCAGAAGAGATAAATGGGATCCAGTTGAACAGAAGATATCACTGAGAGGATATAGTCATTGGCATATGGACATAGAATTCTAATTTAATTAAGTATAAACTGAAGTGTTTTCTCAGGAAAATATCACCTGGAAGGCAGTGGTAGAGGAAACAAAAAAAAATTTTTAGAAGGCCTAGGAAAAAAAAGTACAAGGAATTGGGGACATTAGAAACACCAAATTTCGATTGCACTTTACCTCAAAAACCATCCAATGCCACACTTATCACAAAATATTTACTTTTGTGTCACTGAAATCAATACTATTCACAACAATCTTTCTTGAAATAAAAAAATCATTAAATATTTATAAGGAATTTTTCATGTAATTGAAAAAACGTTTGTGAAAACTTCCAAAAGCAAGTCACAATAGCATAAGGGACCCTTTTAATTCACTATAAATCTAAGCAAAATTCAATAAAATGCACCAGATATAATTTTTGACTATAAGATTTACAGAGATCTTTCCTGATAATTTGTTCTTTGAGAAAGAGTGCCCATAGGTTGCCCAAACTGGTCTCATACTTTTGGATTCAAGCAATCCTTCTGCCTCAGACTCGGAAGTATCAGGAACTACAAGTATGCATTACTGCAACTGACTCTTCAGAAAATTTTGACAAGTGATAATCCCTTTGCTTGTCAAGATAAAATGAAATAATCCTACATTTGTACAACTTACAGAAATAAAAATTGAGCTGACTCTGATATGGCTCAAAAGCACTTATAAATGTGCATTGCTTTATATTTCAGTAAAACCTGTAAAAAAATTTCCTAGGTAAATGAAATATTAAGAGTTAAATGTATTTAAGTAACCAAAATATCCAATAATAAGAAAGTGAAAATAGCCAGACCCAAACCTCTCTCCGTGAGTCAGCACCATCCTCTGACTGCAGAGGGAAAGAACCAGGCCCTACGGCAGGAGGTCCTCGCCAGGATACCAGGGCTATGCACCAGGTTCTGCTGGCTTGGTAACAGCCAGACCCGAGCCTCTCTCTGTGAGTCAGCGCCATTTGCGGACTGCGGAGGGAGAGACCCAGGCTCCACCAGAGAGATCCTCGCCCAGAATCCATATCATTTTCATTGTTTTTTCTTTTGGGTTGGGATTTATTCTCTTTTGTTTTGTTTGTATTAACTCTGATGGCATGAGAAGCTATTTGAAGGATAGCAAGACATGTTATAGAAGCCATTATGTATTTACTAGTGGCTTGTTTTGAGATCCTTCATTACATTCATTGTTTTGTTTTTATTGTTTCTATTCTATTCTGTTCTGTTCGATTTTTAATGTCTGAAGGTGGTATCTGCAGATATTTTGAAGACAACAAAGGCATTGTGGTAACTATTGTTGATTTCAAAAGGTTTGGAAATACTGTATCATTTATTCTGGTTTATTTTGATTGATTTTATTCTGGTTTATTTTCCTTGGTTCTTTCCCTCTTTAAAATAAAAAAAATCTGAAAGAGTAATAAGATCCAAAATAAACAATAGATATTGTTATAGAAAGGTAAAGAAAATGCTCAAAAGAACAAAACTACTGGGTAGGGGAAAGGAAAGGATTTTATGTATGTTGGTAAACATACATAAATGTATGTATGTATATGTATACTAGATAACTATACTACTAGTCTCTGTTAGCTCATCAAAAAGAAAAGTTTATGCTGTCAATGTTTGATCACATTTGTGCCTAGATTTTATAATCTAACAACCAATTCTGAGGTAACAATATTGCAATATATTATATTTGAAATTCTGTATCATTTCTATCCTTTTTTCTGTATTGCTTTTTAAAATAATAAAAAAGAAAGTAAAAATAAACTATATTATATGGAAAATATGATGTGATTTACAGTGACAACATTATTAAAAAAAAAAGTTTGGTAACAAACCTCCCACTTTGCCATAACCAAATGCCATAGACGAGTGACATAATAGCACTAGAGACTGCAGTTCAGGATCAAGGTGCCAGCAAGACTAAGTCAAGTTAAGCCTTTCCTCAGCTTGTAGACAACCCCTAGCTATATTTTTTGCGGCTTTTTCTATGCACATGCAAATGAAAAGTAACTAGGTATTAATAAGAATATTTTTCATACAATTTTTAATTTAATGATAAGCTCACAAATTAATAAAAACATAGAGAGTTCTGTGGTGTCTCTTCATCTTCTTGTAACAGTGGATTAGGGCATCCTTTGGTGACATTTGTGAAATTAACTACTTCTTTAAAATCCCTGTTATTAAATAAAACACACCGGAGGTTATTGGTTGGACATATGAATTTTGGGGGTAGGGAGGGGGAGATATAATTCAGTCCATAACAATATACAAGATAACCATGATAGAACCATGAATACAAAGTAAATCATGTTTTTTAAAAGTGTTATCTCTTTTTTAATAGTAAAATAAAAACAAAAGTCATATTCATGGATGTTAATAATTAAGGTTCTAAGGAACTAAATTATGAATTATTTATTAGTCTTAATTTTTTTCTGGGCACTGAGTTTGTACTCAAGAGTTGCAGAGTTACACTATCCAGATTTTTTTTTATTTCAGAAATCTGGGAAAGGGTCCCATTAAGTTACCCAGATTGTCCTCATACTTGCAATCTCCCTGTATCAACCTACCAAGTTGCTAAGATTCCTGGCATTCACCACCATGCCACATCATAATTCAATTTTTAATACAAGATATTTCTACTAATAGTATAGCCAGAAAAAGTTGCATTCAAAATTGAGTAACTGAAAGCACATTAACTGTTAAAATAACTATATGTCCATTTGGAATATCACCAGCGTTCACTAATTTTGTTTAGGTTAGTTGGGCAAAAGGGCAGAGGGGAAAGAGCACAATATATACAGGCAAAACTAATCTGAGTAGAAAAAATACTGATGGAAAACTGAAAAGAAATGGGTATCAAGTAAAAATGCTATTTTAAATATTGAATAGACATGAAGGTTAGTAGGAGGTACCTGGTGTATTTTCTAGTCTGTTATGAACTAGGCATTTACAGGTATTGCAAATTGTAGGAAAGGTACTTTATTTTGAGGGTTTTCTTTTTTTCACATTTGGAGGCTGGTCAATACACACCTTGCTTTTATGAGAAATGTTCTCGTAACTATTATTTGTCGCTATTTAATGACATTCTTCCAGTTTAAACATTACCTTCAGAGGAGACTTTAAGACAAAGAAAATAATTTTAGGGAAAGATATTTTATCTGTCTTTGTCCTAGGAAAAATAAATGTGAATATATATTCATATCCCCTAGGAAATCTCCTAGAGAGAAACCTCCTAGTGTTAGTAGAATTGTCAGCTTCATGTGGAGGACAAATTCCATTCTTTCCTAGGTAACTTTATTTATGCAAAAGTTTACTAAAATGCCCTTACAGTTCAAGGTAAGCATGAGAACATGCAAATAACGAGGCAGACTTTTTTTGTTTCAGAAGATATATTCATAGGGACACTTATTTCCTCTTAGTAAATTGCATTTACCACAATAAAATTTATTGTCTCCATGCCCTTCCAGTGCAGTTCTCTACACACAGTACGTGCTCAGCAAATGTTGCTGACTAAATTGCATTAAGTACTGAAGTGAAGGGTTGTGATTATTTTTATTTGGTTGCCATAGAAACTGCTGGAAAACCTATTGTTGAAGCCAACATCTTCTGATTATCTTTCCTAGGGAGATGGACTACCTGAGGTGTAGAAGACAAGTATGCTGAGACCATATGGAGAAGCCCTTCGCTGACACCTGCCCACAACACCTTACAGGAAGTGATTTTATACTTCTATGCTTTGTCTCCCTAACTAGATTATGTATTTCTGTAGGAGAAATAACTTTTTCATTATCTACTCTAAGCCTATGATTTACAGATGCTTTTTTTGCTCCCATCTTCACAAATAGAATGATAGCCATTTTTACAAAGGGGGAATTTTCAGAACTTTGCTATGTTTCAAAAAGGTGTCATAGCAGGAAATGGGTCCTAGTTTGTGATTTCCAGAAACTTAATAAGAACCAAATGGAAGAGCTAGGGGCTAGCATCCTGATCTCTACATTATGTTCACTAAGTAACTTAGGTTCCTAGGGATTCCTGAGATTTCTAGAGGAGATTTTAGGCAGATCGCAAGTAAATAGACTATTAAGGACAGAGAAGTGATTCCTCCCCCCAAAAAAAGCTGCAAATGCATATTAAAGTACTTTTTTAAAAGATATTAGATGATGGTTTTGGGTTTTTTCATCAAAATCTCAGCAAAAGAGAAGACCTGATACACAACAAAAAATGTATAAATACAACTTTCCTCATGAGCTGTAGACAGATGTGTATAAAGTTTTTGTTTGAAATTCTTTGTATGTTTGCCTAATATACAGTTGTGGATTTACCCTTTTCTCCTTATAATTCTATATTTTTAGTTCATATACTTCCACACTATATTTTAGACACATCCAAGTAGATAAATTACTATATATTCTTGATGTGTTATCCTTCTTTGTAGGGCCTTTCTTCTCCTTATTAACATGCTTGACAATAAAATTGTATAAAACATTTACAAAATGTAAAATAGAAATAAAAATCCATTACAAGCAAAATTGACAAAACCTTGCTAATTTGATTGGATATCCATTCAAAATAATTACTATTCTATGAGAGTATAAAAGACCATAGAATATTTTAACAGTTATTTTAAAACATTTCTTCAAATTTTGACCTAATGTAAATTTTAGAAAATAACATTTATATTGTCAAATTCTCATCAAAGTACTAAAAATGGTATATATGTAAACATCACTAGCTATAAGGTAAAGATTGAGGTGAATAAGAAAAACAAAAATCACAAACTTACAAAGGATTACTTTGAATATATTTCTGCACTGACTTTTAAATTTTGTACAAGTATAATAAGAAGTAGAGAAAATTTTTGAATAAAAAGAATATTATTGCTTGAAATATATTTCCATAATAAGAAATCCACTAAAGACCACTGAGAAGAACATTATAATCTGTTTTATTAATTAGAAATATAGAAATATTAGAAAGTAAAATTTGCATAGAAATTATTTTGTTCATTCAAATATTACTAAATAATATACTAGATGAGAAGCTACATCAGAAAGTAGTTTATCTTTAAACTAAGCCTACATCATCAATGCCTTAACAAAGCAGTATAACATAAAGACATAAAGCAAGACAGTTATGATAGTCATTCATTTTCAATACTGGTAAAATGGTGATCCTAAGAGAAGAACTGTATTAAATAGGAAATCAGTCTGGCAAATATTTAAGGAAAGATAACCCACTCAAACTTGATTCTTTGAAGAGAAATTAATCTGGACCGCTTCTGACTGTGGTCAGGGAAAGCACAAAACTCTATTTGGAGTTTAATATGGAAATCTGCCAGGCCTAAGGCCCAAAGCAGAGCGAGTGCTCATTGAGATGAAGATGCTGAAAGAAGTAAATGAACAGGGATTGCAGACAGGAGCAAGATTCAGGGGCCCTTAGTCACTCAGGAAGTAGGAGCAGAACGAACATCTGGATGGTGCTGTCTTGCTGTGTGATCCTCTGCTAATCTCCCAAACAGCAGAATTCAAGCAAACAGGGAGGGAAGGGCACTTAGACTTGTTTCTAATACACCCTACTCAAAACAATGCAGCAAAGGTGAGGAAAAGCAGTGAAGAGATTATGGGCCCAGCAAATCTAAGTGAGATAAGCAATGAGTTTAGAAACTGGTAAGATTGGGCTGGGGATTTAGCTCAGTGGCTTAAGTGCCTGCCTTGCAAGTGCAAGGTCATAAGTTTGATCCCGGTACAAAAAAAAAAATCTGGAACAAATTTTTAGCCGGGCATGTAGTCTCATGCCTGTAATCCCAGCACGTGGGAGGCTGAGGCAGGAGGATCATTGCGAGCTCGAGACCAGCCTGAGCTACAAAGTGAGCTCAAGGCCAGCCTGAACTGCATAGCAAGACCCTGTCTCAAAAAGACAAAAAAAAAAACTGCTAAGATTAAGATTGTAAAGGACAGGTTGGCAGGAGTGGCTTTTAGAATTGAAGTCAAGTTGGAAACCATTTGGTTGCTATTTAAGTAACAGGGCAGACAAAACCCCAAAATAGTTTAAGATCATCCAGTTATAGAAGGCAACATAAGAAATGAAGAACTTCCACTGGCTTATACTTAAAATAAGTTTTGGAAAGAGAATCAAATGCAGATTAAAGAATATATAGAAAGTTAAAAACTCAGACACAAAGTCAAGTCTATGACCTCCACATGATTTATAGAGAAATATCTTTCATCAAGTCTTGTCATTACACAATGTATTTATCCAAATAATAATGATATCACCATGGTAAATAACAAGTTTTAAGAAAATGGTTAAAATAGAATATTATGTACCTTTAGAAGAAGCATAAGTCACAGTTTGCCAAAAATTGATCAGAAAAATCTTCATCTAGAGGAAAGAAAGATGGGCTGTAAGTGTAGCAGGTGTCGTTGCCACCTCATGAAGTCTCATCAGTGCACGTGGCCGAGGTTTTAGCCTGCAGCCCTGAGGAACCTGTGACTGACCATGCCCGCTCTGCCTTCACATGACAGGTTAGCATTGCTGGAAAGTCAGTTTTCCTGAGATAACCTCAACTAGTACTTGATGAAAACTGATAGGTAACAAACACAACTTGCACATCCTTCGTGTAGTATGTTTCTCACACTGGCCCCTGAGTCCTCCAGGAGGAATAAGTAAGCGCCAGTTGTTCACAGAGGGATCTGGCTGTTCCCATGCCTTTCCCTGGCTTTTGTCTCTTCCTGTGTTATTGTCCCAAGTACAACACAGTAAACCAGGTTAACTTGAATCCTGATCTGTCTCTAAAACAGACATGATATTAACTTTAACTTTTCTAATACCCACACTTTATATACAATCATTGAACAAGATTTCTAATGCCTACAGTATTTGATCCTTTTCAGTGAATTACATGAAATTTTAGAGAAAAGGTAACTTAGGGTAAATAATAGCATTTTAAAACTACAAGTCTTGGGTCCCTCTCAGCTTTCTACATGTGTATATGTGGTGATTTAATATCACTAAACCTCAGTTAAGTTCCTAAATAAAATACAGGAAAGATATTATGGAGTTTATAAGTTGTGGAGATTTCTATCACTCAAACAAACATTGGAAATGAGCAATTTAGAAAGTGAATTGGTATATTTAGCCTTCAGTGTTTTGGTGGCTTTAATCCATGATCGATGGTCCCTGTTACTTTAAGCTTGTGGTGAGGTAATACATCATGGTAGGAATACATTGCAGAAATAAAACAGCCTATGTCATAGCTAGGAGGTGAAACAATAAACGATAAACAATAAAAGATAAAGATCCCATGACTCTCCTTCTCGGATATGCCTCCAATGGTACAAACAGCTCTCATGTGGTCCTACCTCTTTTAAAATTCCCACAACTTAATAAGAGAACCAAGCTGAGGGCCACATCACTAATGCATAAGTCCCTGGGGGCCACCTAAGATTAAAATGTAGCAACAAAGATATTGTAGGAACTAAGTGAAATATTTATCATACTACTTATGACATTGCAAGTACTATAAATTAATGTAGCCAAGATTTTAATGTTTTAATTAACTCTAACCTTACATAGTGTCAGAACATCTCTTTTAAGATAAGTAACTTATACTTTGGTTCCACCTTCCAATATTTTGAGTAACTAAAAAACAAACCCTGAATATGGTCAATGTTAGAATGAATTTGTACCATCCTTACTGACTGATTCCCTCTCCTCCTCAACACCTTTTACTAATTTTGGTTGCCAAGTCTCAAATGAGCTACTACTCATTGCAAAATGAGAGATTAATCTTTTCTCTTTGTTGGAATTTGCTAACTTGGGTAAATTTCTTTACCCTACACAAATCTTCAAGGAAATAATTATAAGCCCATTTTGCTTCAAGGTTCTCTGACTTATAAGTTGTCCTCATCTTTGCTTCAGACTATGCAAACTAAACATGCAGGTGAAATTCATGGTATCTCTTAGACACAGTAATTGGGAAATCGGAACCCAGGGCCTTTGCATCATTATTAAGAATGGGAATTTTTTGTGAGATTTAGGATAAAATATCTTTGTTTTACTCCTATATAAGAGAAAAGCTCCTCTCTGCCTGAGGTGAGAAGTTTTGTGCTTCTGGGGGCAAACTGAGAGGTAAAGCACAAAAAGGACTTAACCTCACTTCCAAAACTTGCAGCTGTATTTAATTAGTGCAAATAAATGGGGCTGCCCATTTTACTTTATGGGAACTAACACAGCATCAGGTCTCCTCATTCTTTTTTTTTTAAATTTTATTTAAAGACGAAAAAAGCAAAACAGAAAAAGGGGTAGAAACAATACAGAATTTCAGAAAAAAAATAAACAATAAGAAATCACTAGTTGACAAATTACATATTGTATTCTTAGGCATAGTTGTTCAAGTTACAAAATTAAAGCGTATAGAGTGTACATTCAAAGAGTGAGGCTGCAAAGAAATTCAGTGATCCAATAATAACTTAGCAACATGGTTATCAATCCTACATACTTAAACATAAATGCAGTTATATCCTTTAGAGCACTTTCTCTTCCTCCTTTTACTTTTTTAAAAAAAATTTTTATTTAAAGAGAAACAAAAGCATGTAAAGGGTAGAAATAATACAGAATTTAAAAAAAAGTCAAACAATAAGAAATCACCAGTTGAAAATTACAGCATACAAAGTAGGTATTCAAACAGTGAGAGTGTAAACAGCTACACATGCAAGAGTCTCTACATATATTTCTATACTTTTTGTATTAGAGGGAAAAACAAAACATAGCAAGACAAAACAAAACAAATTCCTATAAAAACATGAAAACAAAAAGTCATATAAAACCACAGTACAAGATGATCTACAATGATTACTGTGTTGTTTCTTATTATCTTCAATAGAATTGTCCATATCATCAGGCATAATTGAATATAGCAGTATAATGGAATATAGCAGTACATAACAATATTAGTAAAAATAAAACATTGTAGACAGTATAAAACTTCAAAGGCACATAATAATCAAACCAGATGGGCATATTCTAGTTAATCTTGTCATGTTAAATGCAGTTGCCTATACTCTCAGACTTGATACTATCAATCCTAACAGCTTTGAATAAAATCTATCAATACGAAACAGCGATCTAACAGACCAAATTCAATTATGATCAGTCATGGTAAAACAGTGTAGGTTTTACAGAGCTTTAGATTAAGTTAATAGGAAATTAAGGATGATAACCATACTATATCCTGTTATTTTTGGGATTACTGTCTGTGTCCTCAAATCTAGTACAGGTAGAATGACTGGAACAGAATGTAATACATCTAAGTAGAATAGTGTGAGTAATGTGGGTTTTAAATTCTGGTACACTATTGACAATATAGTGTATCAAGGCCATCTATGTTAGAGATTCTAGCCAACCTTCTCTGCCTCATTTCTGCTATGCTATTTTTCTGCCTGTTTGTCTAGCTTTCTCCTTCATTCTACTGCCTGCCCCACTCATTGAGGCCTTTCTGCCACCGTTCTTAAAATTTGGTATTTCTTTCTCTCTCTCTAGAATGTCCTTCAGTATTCTCTGTAGGGTTGGATTGATGGTCACAAACTCCCCCAGTTCCTCTTTGTCATGGAAGTATCTTATATCTCCATTAATTTCTAGTGACAGTTTTGCAGGGTACATCAATCTGGGCTGGAGGTTATTTTCCTTCAGGGCTTGGAATACTTCGCTCCAAGCTCTTCTTGATCTGATGGTCTGTGTCAAGAAGTCAGCCATGATTCTGATGGACTTACCTTTATAGGTAATCTGTTTCTTTTCTCTGATGGCTTTTAACATTCTGTTTTTATATTGAATTTCTGGTATCTTGATTATTATATGTCTGGGTGTAGATCTGTTTTGGTTGTAGATGGCTGGAGTTCTGTATGCCTCACATAACCAAATGTCATTTTCTTTTCCCATGCTTGGGAAGTTTGCCTTAATTATTTCCATGAATAGTCTTTGTAGTTTGCCTGTATGTATTCCTGCTTCTTCATTCACATTTCTTATTCTTAAATTGTAGATTCTTTTATCATCTTCTAGTGTTTGTATTGTTACTGCCTGTTTCCTTGTTATTTTTAAGAGATCTTTCCTTTCATGATCACACATTGCAAACTTGTCTTCAAGTTTTGATTGTCTATCCTTAGTTTCTTTTAAGGCATTTTGCCAGCTTTCAATGGAGTTTTTAATTTCCTGGTAGTCTCTTTGAATCTGCTTCATGTATTCTATCTTTTCTTTATATTCTTTATTGAATATTTCTCTCCTTTTTTTGTGCTCCTCCCTTCTTCTGTCTGTATCTTCCTGAGAGATGCTTCCTGAGAGCATTTCTTTTATTTCTCTACTCATATCTTGCTTTACCTGATTTAATATTTCAGTTTTGAGCTTGTCTACAAGGTCCTGAAGATATCTCTTAATGTCCATTTAAGCCATGTCTGATGTTGTGTGTTTGCTGCCCTCAGTCTCCCTTGTTTTTCCCTCTCCTGGATCAGGGCTCTCAGGGTTCTGGGCTGGGGGCCTCCTCCTGCCTCTCTCTCCTGTCATGGTCCTGGCTTCCTCCACACAGGTTACAGTGTAGGTCCCAGCCCCCTTCCCTGTTGGCCACATTTCCTCCGAAGCATGCTGGCAAGGGAGCTCCACCCTCTCCTGCCTGCTCTTGTCACTGAGGTGTAAGCACTGGCTGCATATGCCAGCCCCTCCCCACCAGGCCAGCCAAACTTCAGGTGCCTTCACCAGGTTAGTGCATGCTAGGCACAGGGAATCGATTTGGGATGGCTCACTTGGTCCTGGCCAGGGGCCCAGCCCAGTCCAAGCAAGTCCCATGAATCTTCTCTAGGGAGGGAGCAACCAACTGAAGTCACTGTCACTCCCAGTTCAGGCTCCTCCTGCCTGATTCCAAATGTCGCCCATTTGGTCACACCTTTCCTGTGGGGGGGTCCTAATTCCCAGCACTGACTGTGGATTAATGAAGGTCCCTTCGCCAACCCCACTCTCCTTTGGGCTCACCAACCCCTGACTTCAGCACTGCTGTGCTTCCTGTGAGTGGCAGTGGGAAAGAGTTTGGGCGGTTCTACCAGCCTTTGCAGATTCAAGCTGGCACAAGTTCAGGCCAGAGCAAACTTGGCAGGTTGCCATGAAAACATTGTGTCCCATAATTGTTAGCTGTTCCAGTTGTAGTCCCAACGTATTTGATGAGCTTTTTTACATTTTAAATTCTTCCTGTGTCAAGAGGATCCATCTCCCTCTGTCTGGGTCTCTCCAGGTTGTTTTATTCTGGCAAATGAGTTGTTTCTCCTGGGAGGCTTTGTATTTTGTTGTTCACTAGTCTGCCATTTTGACTTCTCTCGGTCAGGTCTCCTCATTCTTGCTTGCCTCCCTGGCTCCAAATCTCATGGCTGAAACTTTGGGGTTCTGAAGACTAAACATTGTAAAAAATTTGCCATAGCAATCATTTAAGTCAAAGTCAGAGTGTTTTATCTTAACTATACTATGATTGTGAAATATTAAACTTTCCACCTGCCATGGATGTCTGCCTTAGGAATCAATTAGATATGATTCATGGCCAAGGTAAATCTAGGAGATAGGGGCATGGGTAATATATGAGCGTCTTTCATTTAGTGTGTAAGTAAAGGTGACCCTTTCAGGATAATTGCAAATAGGATGAGGAAGCCATTCTGAAATTAAAAGGTTCTCTCAGTTTAGTTTTAACTATGTTCACTTAAAGTAATAAAAAATGGTTACTTAATTAATACAATTACACCAAGACTTAGTCAATTAAAATCTCTGAAGGTATATGAGCACTTTTACTATCTAGTCAGTATTTTAATCTTTATCAATTTCTCAGTGGACTTATAATACCTTCACATTTTGTACGGGAGCTATCTGAACTTTAAAAATTTTGAAACTTTAAAAATTATATGTAACAGTTAACTTTGAAAATTTTATTGAGTGTGGGCTGCTGCTGCTTTTGATGAATAATGAAGATTATTTTGATAATTTTTCTCTAAGAAAATTTTGGTATCTTTCTGTCATGGTTACCTAATGATGAATTATTGATTTTATTAATTAGGGATTATATTAGGGTAAAATTTAAGAAGAATATGTTATATATTATCTCCTTACAGCAGCTAAAACAAGACAGGGGTATAATATCTTATGTGGTTTATACTTAAAGTTAAATAATTAGGCACAAATTTCAATAAAATTATAATTTTATGATAATAGCAGCAGGATATTTGCTTTTTTCTTTTTCATTTTACTTTTGAGTGATTTTGTTATTTGTTATTTATTCAACCCTTTTCTGGTCATTTTTTTTATTTCAATAAATGATAATTGTCTGAATATTTAGTTTCAGAATTTACACTTATATTTCTAGTAAGGACAATTCACTTCTTCAAATGAATCAAACTCAACCATGTATTCTGGTTTCTACTGCTATTTGAAAAACTTCTAAATGTTACTTGCAAAAATCAATTTTAAGATCTCACAACTGGGTGAAGAGTTTGGGCAGTTCTGCCATGTTTTCTGCCCCCTGTGGTATTGGCTATAGTCACTCAGTGATATTCAGCGGGAAGCTCTACTTCTCTTGAGGACCTGAGAAAGCTCCATTCAGATTCCTGGTCCTTAGAAAGGGTAATTAGAAGCCTGTATGTGATTGAAGTCTTGTTCTACCTCACCAAATCTCGGGCCTCACCATTTATTCTTTCCGGAAGTGAAGAAGTCTCACTTCTTACATCAGATTGTGGGCTCCAAAAGAACAGGGAAATTTACAGTTTACTTAAAAGTTAGGCTTGTTATTTATTTACTTGTCCTACACACCAATGACCAAAGCAATTTCTAGGAAGCCTGTATTCAACCAAAGGAAAACAGAGCCCATCTTTCTTTGGAAAAATGTTAGAGTTTGTGGCCAGACTTTATAGTGTGATCCACCATTTCAGTCTCCTGATGAAACCTACATGTACAGCATTCTAGTGTGAATCTTCCTCTATTTTCTGACCTTTCTATATGTTCTTTGCTTCTAAACATACTGAGAGCAATTTTCGTCTATCTCCTGATAAATTCCATCTTTTTAAAAGATTGTACAGTCTTATTTTTATGTGAAACTCTAGAAAATCCTTTACCTAGAAGAAATGCAATGAATTAGCTCTATGATTTCTGAGAGCCATTTCTGATGTGTTAAATGGCAGGTTGGCACTGCTTTTGAGGGGTTGTAATTTCCACTCTCAGGTCCATGTAAACAGTCACACTTTCTGGCATGGTTGAATTAATCTTAAATTTCAAAGTAGCTGTGACAGTTCCTTAAATCTACAAGCACCACTCCTGAGTTCACTAACTTATGCTTTAAAGATTAAACAAAGCTATAGTACTTTATCAAGTGAAGATTGTTACCACTACTTGGTGATGAGATGAGTTTCTTATTTTCTGTTTCTACTCCTTTACCATGGGCCATTTTTTATTGCAAGATAAGGAGAACTATTCAAAGATTTTGTCCAACAGTTGATTTCTTTCAATAAAAACAGTTGTCGTACATTTAATAAAGGGAAAAGCCTCAGGCTCTATGAATTAAAATGTTTGACAAAAATTAGTTCTAAATTATTTTGGTTATCTGTGGAAATTATGGGGTATAAATGATATTATTAGGACAATAAATATTTGATTTCAGAATGTAGACACTTGTTCTGTAAATACAGTATTTATTTCTTTGAATCTAAGGACCCTTGCTTTATCTTTCTCTTTCAGTTTTTATTTTTTTTACCTAGGTATGAAAAGATATTGAGGACCATAGGTTGATCACTTTGCAAAGTTTGGAAAATACATCCTGAAAGCAAATAGATAGAGTCATGCATATTTTAAAATTTTATATTTACACTCTAATGCCCTCACATGAGTAGTAGGATCCTAAAAAGAATTTCTTCTTCATTTTTACCCTGATGCATTTTCAAGCACATTTCTATAGCGATGTCCTCTTGCTCATCATTGAGCAGGTATGTTCTCTCTACCAACCAAAAGCCTTTTCATTGCAAATTGAAATGTGTGTATAATAAGTGATAAATGTGAGTGAACATTAAGTTTTAATTAACTGAATGGGATAATCATATATGGCTAAATAGATGGTGATATGAGCACATAAAATAAGAAACAAGTTTCTGGATAGTAATTTTGCCCTTGGTTTCTAACATATATAACATAATGTGCAAAGTAGAATTCTAAAATATAAAATACCCAGTCACAGTAATAACTTCATCTAGATATTAGAAATGGAAGTTATGCATCCTAAACTTTTTTCATTTTGGAGTGATGCCATTATGACATCAATTTTAAAACCAGTGTAACACATTAACACAGATTTGATTAATTTACCTTATTTTCTCATTTGATCTATGTTACATTTTCCCACATTTGGAATAAATATGAGTATAATTCATTAAATAGCATCTCATAGTTTGGGTTTTTTTTCACATTTTCGTGTTATCTCAAAATTTTCAAAATTTTTGTAATCATCTGTACAAAGAAATCATAGTTTAATTTTACAGTAAGTTATCTACAAATATGGAAGGACTAGCTAGCAAATATTTAATAGTCTTCCAAAAGTGAAACATTGATTCAGTATAAATAATAGATTACATACAAAATTAAAACTGCAACAGTCAGCAAGTCTTCACTAGACAGCATGAACTATGAAGATTCTGATATTTCAAACTTTTGATGACTTGGGAGATATGCTTGGAATTACATCTTTATATAATGCATGTATTAATAACTGTAAAAAAGGCAAGAATTATAAAGTTTATTCATTTCTATTTTTTTTTTTTAGTCTTTGTTTGGTACTACCTGTTCATGATTTGAAACAAAATTCATGTTTATCTTATCTTAATTACCTTCTCTTTAAAATTGGAAACAAAGAGGTTAAGGCCACTCCCAGGGTAAAGAATGTTTACTTAAACATAGAAATAAATGTAAAAAGCAAAAGAAATCCTTAGGGCCAGCTGGTAAAGAGATGCAACTGCCATTGCACTTGAAGGGCAGGATACCAGCCCAAATACCTGAGTTTTTCCATCCAGATTCTCTTTTGAGGTTGGAATAAATGAGATGCTAGAAATTTGGAGAAGGGGTGATGAGTAGAAACACTCAGCTAATAAACAAATAAATGTCTCTAGGGTGTGTGAATTTGTTTTAAAAATCACCTGCATAATTGCAGAAACACAGAACAAGATATTGAGAGGGATCCGGAATGCTTGTGGATAGGCAACAGGTGAAGGCAAAACCAGCTTCTGGAAGGAGGTTCCCTTAACACCTATCTCATAGGGCTTCCACACACAGAGCCCAGAAACACGTGCAACAAGATATTTAAATGTTCATGCAAAAAAACAATGAAAAATAGGGATTCCTAGGTAAGAATTTATCTCTATTAACCTTCCTGAAGAACCTCTAAGAAAGATGCTTTAAGAAAAAGAAAACAATTTCAAGGTGAAGTCTGAGCTAACAGAAGGTGTCATATAAAAAAAAGCTAAGTGCGTAAGCGCCTGCCCAGCTAGTGTGAGGTCCTGAGTTCGATAACTGGTACAAAAAAAAAGTTAAAAATATGTGAACAAACCTATAGTAACGTTTATTGTAAAAAAAGTAATTGAGTCTGTATTTTCAGAAAGATAAGACACAATGTATATCCAAAATATGGTATTGAAATAACCTGAAATATAGCAGAGGATAGTCAAATTAAGGTGCTCTCAAATTCTTTATTGTTCTAGAATGGGCAGATAAAGATATTGATATACTATACATGCTCTGTTATTTTAGAATAAAAAAGAATATAGGATATCTGTGCTACATTTTAAGGTTAACCATTTAAAAAGAGAATGAAGACAATTTCTAATCCAGTAAAAGAAATAAATATACTAATTCTCCATAATTCCATTCCAAAATGCAGTAAGGTTAAAAACAAGGAGAAAATTGTGAAATTATTTTAGAATAAGGAAAATCACTACATAATTCCTAAAGACATGTTTTACTTGAAATATCTTAAAAGTTAAAATTTTATACATTTAATAACAAATCTCCAAAAACCGTTAACCAAAAAGTAACCTGTAATCTTAGTGAGAGCTTTTAGCACATCTTTTATATTTTATCATGTACAAATAACATGTACAAAAATTTTGATCAAATAAATAAAATTTCACATATCCTTTTCAACTGATTTATATATAATCATCCCTTAAAATTTCAGGCTGCATAAGGGTAAAAATAAACATCTCAAAAATACTTACAACATTTACAAAAACTTTGGTACATATTTAATCCTGTAATATACCTCAACAAATACAACACCATCATTATTACATCGACAGAAATAAGCCCAAATAATAATTCATATTATACTTGTCTAGTTAATTAAATTTAATCATATATATGAAATAAATATTACATTATAAAATAATAATTTTTAAATCCTCACATATGAAATTTTTAAAAAAGCATGTCTCAAAGTCTACATCTCATTTTTTTTAAAAGCCAGAATTACTTTTTTCAGAAGTTAGCCCGCTCCAGCAGGAGATGGGGAAAGGGAAGATGCAAGAGGCGGGTAGGCACCTCAGGCTCTTTGGAGCAGGGTGAGGAAGCTGCCCACGCCCACTGAAGGGTAGAGCTATCATGTGGCCTTCGGAGGTCAAGCTCTCTCCATCTTGTGACAGGACCCATATGTTTCCCAGCCAGGCCCCACCGAAGCCATCAGGCTGGGAACATGGATGCTGGTCCTCAGGCCCAGCCTGGCTCCTGCGCTTTCTTGATTTCCTGGGACAGTGCCTGTTTCAGCTGCACATGGGCCTCCTCCAAGCTGTGGCTGATGATCACCAGGTCGAACAGGCCGAGTCCCTCGCTGCTGTCCATATCTGCCCGGGCAATGGCCAGCCACAAAGTGGTCATCTCTGCCCTTCTCCTCGCCAGGCCATAGGTCCCTTGTGGTATGAGACACACTGAAGCCAAAGATGCTGCAGTGCTCCTGGAGAAGCCGCTTCAGCAGGGTGCCTTTGCCGGCCTCTGCAGGGCCACTCAGCACCAAGGGCCTGGGTCCTGCCAAGCCGTCTCCGAGGGCCCGGCCAGTGGGCTCCAGTCTGCATCCAAAAGTCACTAGATGTTCAACTTTCAGAAAAGTTGTTTTAAAAATTGATGTTTTGGATTCCAAATATACAATGTATATAATTATGTTTATTTCATCTATTTTTTAAATGGAATTGTTATGAAAAGTGCTTAAAACCTAGTACCAGACAAATACTTTTTCAAATTTTTATTATGATATTTCTGAAGCCTTCTATATACATTTAAAGTCAGTATTATTATTTAATTTTAAACTATGCATGCATGTGTACCTGTGCCTTTCCACACTATTACAATTTTAATTGCATATATTACATCATGTCTTGCATTAATTTATTTACCATAACATTTCGATTACTATACCTATCTAGGAATTTTTAAATCCATTTTGTGTACCATTTCAAATTGTTCAATTAATCAAAATTATATTGGTTATCCCAGATTCTTTGCTTTTCCATTTAAGTTTTAGTTAACTTACCAATTTTAGCAACTTCTTGTAAGATATGTAATTTTGATATTTTAAGTGTATATCATTAACTTCATAAAATTACTGTCTTTAGTCAATGAATACAATATACCTTTCTTTGTACTTCTGTCTTTTTAAATTTTTGTTTTAGTTTAATAATACTATAGTTAGAATTAGTTCAGATAAGAGATGAATAAACAATTAAATATGAAGTAATTCTGAAAAATGTGGTGTTTCTTTTTTCAATATTAGAAAAAGAAAAAAATTCAAAACAAGATAATAGGAGAGTAACAGTAATTAATACATTGTGTATTGTTATCCTCAGAGTAGTTACTCAGGGTACAGAAGCATCATATATTATCCAAACAACATTAACACAACTCTTTCTTTTCATTGAACAAAGAGAAACTAGCAGTATATCTATCTTAGCTATCATATACATACATATGTAATTATCATATACATACATATGCAATTTTTTCCTTTTTTCTTCCTTTTTTCTCCTTTCCCCATCACAGTCTCAGCCTTTCTCTATCTTTTCTCTCTCTTTCTCTCCCTCTCTTTTCCTCTGTCTTTCTCTCTCTCTCTCTCTCTCTCTCTCTCTCTCTCTCTCTCGCTCTCTCTCTCTGGAATAGTTTCTTCTCAGTTCACAATACCTAGTGTATATTTTGAGTCCTATTTACTTGTTAAGCTTCTCACACTAGTGAGATTATACAATGTTTACACGAGTTCGATTTATTTCACTTATGACTATTATCTCTAATTGAATCCATTTGCCTATAAATATATAAAGTTTATCTTTTCTTATGGCTGAAGTAGTACTTCATTATATTTAAAAGAATCACATATATTTTTATCCATTCATCAGTTGATGGGAATTTGTATTGTTTCAAAGATTTACCTATTACAAATTGTAATGCCATGAGCATATATGCGCATATATCGCTGTGGAATGGTATTTTTAATTCTTCTGGTAAAATATCAAGAAGGGAAATAGATGAGTCAAATGGGACAACTAGCTATAGTTTATTGAGGGATCTCCACACTGATTTCCCCAATGGTTGGACCAGTCTACAGTCTCACCAATAGTGGAGAAGGACTGCTTTTTCCCCACCCACTCCAGTATTTGTTACTGGTTGATTTCTTGATGTTAGTCCTTCTTTCTGGGGTGAGATGCAACCTCAATGTTGTTTTAATTTGCATATCTTGGATGATCAATGATGTCAAACATTTTTTAATATATTTATTTTTAGTTTGTATTTCTTCTTCTGAGAAGTGTATATTAACCTCAGATGCCCATTTTTAGATTGGGCCTTTGAATTTGGGAGCCTTTGTTTGAGGAACAACTGACTATAATTTTTTACCATTACAAGGGTTTCTCTTTTTTTTATTTTGAAGAGAATAAAACCAAAAGAGACAAAACAAAATGGAGTCAGTCAAAACAAAAGGATGGGCATAGTACATCACTTAAAAACAAAATATGAGGTGATCAATAATGGTTACCATAATGCCTCTTATTATCTTCAAAAGAATTGCCCATGTCACCAGGCATGATAAAATCGAACAAAACAGTACAGAACAAAACCAATAAAAACAAAACATAGGGGACATTATAGGACTTCAAAGAAGATAATAGTCAAACCAGAATGGGTATCATAGTGAATCTTATTGACTTCAAAGTAGTTGCCTATACTATCAGACATACTACCAAACAAAACAGATTCAAATAAAATCAGTCAAAACAAGACAGTGAAAGCAATACAGAACTTCAAATCAAGTTAATAGGAAATCAGAAATGGTTACCATAGCATATCCTGCTATCTTTGAAATAGCTTTCCATGCCATCAAATCTGGTATAAATAGACAAACTGGAACAGAATAAAACCAAACTAAACAGAGCGATGAAAATAATATGGGTTTCAAATCATAATACAAGATTAACAATGGCCACTGCCTTCCCTTTTTAGACAATTCCTCCCCTTTCACTTTCACAGGGTGCATTGTATATTTTGTATCCCACTAACTCCTTTAGTTTTTAAATCTGGGAAGCAACCCACTATTCACCTAAGTGATTCTGAACTTTTTAACCCTGAGCGTGATCTCAAGTTGTATATTTGCCTACAAGACCCTCAAGGTTTTCTTTCTTTATAGCTGAGTAGCTTTCCATTGTATAAAAGTGTTAAGGCTTTCTAACCAATCTGCAGCTGATGGGCAAACTACCCCCACTTTTTTATGGTTCCCTGTCACATAAAGCATTTTTTTCTCATCTTGGACTTTCAGTCTATAAATCCTTTTTCAGGTTAATTATGTTTCTTGTATAGAGCATGTTGATGGACCCTATCTCCTGATCCACTCTGCCTGTGCTTCTTTTTATTGGTGTATCAAAGCTATCCATATTAGTGATTATGGCCAACCATCTCTGCCACATCTGTGACGTTATTTTTCTGCTGTTGGTTGTCTACTTTTCCCCTTCATTCCACTGTCTTTCCCATTCAATGAGCCCCTTTTGCCACTATTCCTGAAACCATGGTCTTTTTTCTCTCTCTCTAGAAAGTCCTTCAGTATTTTTTTGTAGGTTTGGTGATCATGAACTCTTTCAGTTCTTTGTCATGGAAGCATTTTGTTTCTCCATTAATTTTGAGAGATAGTTTTGCAAGGTACATCAATCTGGGTTGAAGGTTATTTTCTTTCACAACTTAGAATATTGCATTTTAAGCTCTTCTTGATTTGATGGTTTGTGTCGAGAAGTCTATCATGATTCTGATGGGTTTTCCTTTATAGGTGATCTGTTTCTTTTCTCTGACAGATTTTAATATTCTATTCTTATGTTGAATTTCTGGGATCTTTATTATTATATGTCTAGAAGTACATCTATTTTGGTTATAGCTGGCTGGAGTTCTGTATGCCTCATTTATCTGAATATCATTTCTTTTTCCTATGTTTGGGAAGTTTTCTTTAATTATTTCTATAAATAGCCTTTGTATTTCATTTGTGTTTGCCTCTGCTTCTTCACTCACATTTTTTATTCTTAAGTTATATATCCCCTTGTCATCTTCTAGACTTTGTATTGTTAGTTCCTGGTTCCTTATTATTTTTGAGAGATCTTTCCTTTTGCGATCCCAAGCTGCAAACCTGTCTTCAAGGTCTGATAGTCTATCTTTAGTTTCTTTCAAGCAGTTTTGCCAGCTTTCAATGGAGTATTTAATTTCCTGGTAATATCTTTGAATCTGTTTCATATATTCTAGATTTTTTTATATTCTTCATTGAAGGTTTCCCTCCTTTTTTATGCTCTTCTATTCTTCTATGTCTTCTCTAGAGGTGCTTAGCATTTCTTTTATTATGTTTCTTATATCTTCTTTTACTTGTAAAAGTATTTCTGTTCTAAATTCTTTTATAGTGTTATGAAGTTGTTGATTTCAGTCGCTGCTACTTCAAAAACTATAGGTGTGCGACTCCCAATCTCTTCTGTGTTTACATCTCCTGGACCAGTACTGCTTGGGTTGGAGGCAAGAGACTGCCTTTTGATTCTTCTTCTTTTTGTCATGTTTCTGGTTTCTTCTGGACAAGTGGGTATTGGGGTACCCGGCACTTCCTGTATTGGTTATAATTACTCAGAAGCATGTTGGCTAGGGATTTCTGCTGTTTGCTGCTTTTCCCAATCTGCTGGTGACTACTGGAGAAAAGCAAGGGCAGGGCAGGCTGGCCTCTCCCTTCCAAGCTGGGTTAACCATGAGGAGTCTTCACGATGTTAGTGTGTGCTGGGCAGGTGGGGTTGGTTTGGGATAGCTTTAGGGAAACCTCAGCAGTAGCTACTGGACTGCACACAGGGGCAGGACTCAGTTCATGCAATTTCCACCAGTCTGCTCTGCACTAGGAGTGGCTGAATGAAGCTGGCTGCAGGTTTAGTTCTGGGCTTGTCCTACCCGACTCCAAAACGGCACTCAGCCAATCATCCACTCTCATGGGAGGACCGAGTCCATCACACTCATCGCCAGCCAGTGTAGTTCTCTGGCCCACTGCTCCCCTCCACCACTGCATCTCCCACTGAGGCCTTCTGGCTTGCCAGCCACCAGCCTCACTGTGACTGTGCATCTCCAGATTCCAGCGGTGCTTCTCACACAGTAGGAGTGGTTGTAGTGAAAGCACTGCCAGCTACTGCCTTCTGTTTAAGTCTTTCTTTCTTTTTTTATTCTCTCTGTGGGTTTCAATTCTCACTTTAGTTTCTTCCTGGGTCGATGGGACCCACTTCTTTCCTTCTGGTCTTCTCCAGAATGGTGTCTCCCAGCATCTGGGCTGTGTCTCACAGAGAGGCTGTTTACTCTGCTGCTCACTGTTCTGCCATCTTTCCAGACCCTCATACAAAGGTTTCTTAAGCTTGGTGATTAAAACGAAAGGTAGCTAAGGATTAATCAAAGAATAATTGTAAGTTAAAACTGCATACAATTTTTGCACAGTCAAATTAAACTATTAGTTGTCCGGTATCCCCAAACTACTCCCAAGTTCAAGTATTCTACAAAGATCCACTTTTGTGTTGATTTATTTCATTGTAGAATTATTATTTTGATGGGTTTTAGAATTTTGGAATTCACTTCTCTTTTCTTTTGTAATTCCAGATATCAAACTCAGCCTAGCACATGATAGGCAAGTATCCTATCACTAAGTTAAACCTTCAGTCCAGGATCTATGTTCTTAAAAGTTTAGGAATCCAAGCAAACGATTCCTGTCTGCCTGAGAATCCTGTGCTCAGTTTTGCCATACTTCACAGTGTTCACTAGTAACTTTCTAAAATACTCCAGCCTCATAAAAGTTTATGAAATTTCCTTAGAGTCACTTTGGACATCCCCATTCTTCATTTATACTGGCCTAAAATATTCAGAAACAATAATGTGATGTCCAGGCCAGAGCGCTGACTTGGTAGGCATTAAGCTCTGCCTGGGGGACTGGTGAGAACACTTCCAGGCATGTCTGGGTGAGTTATGGATCTACAGTCTTGGGGTCTGTGTCTGGTCACCCCTTGTCCCTTCCTCTCTGGCACTGCTCCCCTGCTCTGCCCTCTGGACCTGGTGAGGTGCAAATCACCTTGGCTCTGCCACAGTCTCTGCCATGATTGCCTGTCTTGGAGACTGCCAGCCATCTGTTGCAACCATAAGCTGAATTAAACATCCTTCTCTAAGCTGTTGTTCTAGTTAAGGGAAAAGTTCTCTACGTTGTTCTAGTGAAGGGAAAAGTGACTAATACAGAAAACTGGAAAAGAAACTAATACAGAAAACTGCACTAAAATTATCCAGGAACTTGTAGTTGACTTGATTTTAGTTCCCATTCTTCTACAAAATATAACTTTTTGAAAATATTAAAGAATAAATAAGATCTTCTAACCTTACATTATACATCTAACTTAATATTATTATTACATTCACAGAAATTATTCAATAGTATTATTATTCAAAATACAAAACTATATATGGTATTTTCTTTTCTTACACTAGCAAAATAAACAGAATAAAGAACATGAAGTCTCTTTAACTGCCATCTGTCAACATTTTGCTGCCACCTAATTGTTTTTAAGATGATAGAGATGGAGAGCTTTCAATCAGATGTGCAGGCAAGGCTAAATACTGTTGCACTGTTTTCCATGGAGTAGTTCCCAGAAATTGCATTCCTCAGTAAAATATAGATTGTGATTATTAATTTTCTGCCTGAAATAATATAGCAGGTGGATTTGCAACATACATTAGGTAAAGAACATTTTCAGGATGAATGTGAAAGCTTTAAAGTCAATAAAAGTGAGGGAAAAAGAGTTGTTACTGCAGTCAGAAACCACAGAGGGGAGTACTGTGACAGTGGAGATATTTGAACAACACCTTTCAGAACGCATAATTATCTAAACATACTTTTGTGTATGATTTGTGAAACAAAAGTCACCTGTTCATCTCCTCAGTAAATTCTACATGAGAGCAGTGGTAGCATCTGTGAAAAATGAGCCTGCTATGGCACCTACTCTGAATATTCACCTGTCCCATTTTAATTTCAATTGATGAATAATAACTGTGCATATTTATGAAGTACAATGTGATACACACATCATCAAATCAGAATATAAGAAAACCATCTCAAACATGTAATGCTTCCATAATAACATTGAAAGTCCTCTCTTTCAACTATTTTGATATATCTAATTCCCTATTCAAGTAACAAATGTTCGACAGAAAACAAACTTTGAGTAGTTGTCTTTTAAACATGAGACCTATAATTATTCTTCTATTCTGTTTCTCCAAAATCATGTTTAACAACAATATTACAAAAATGACACAGTTGATTCTTTTGTATCATGGATCAAACTTCATGATTTAAATTTTCCTTTTTCAAGTATAAAGTGGTACTGCCTTATGCAATCACTAATTGTTCAGTTAATAAATATTGAATATCATTCCTATTTGTGAATATTCCTGATATGAGTCAACATGATGAAAAAAACTTCTCAGATTCACATTTCAAATTTGTGACACTAAACACTGCTTTATAGCACTGAGATTTCATTTCTACTCATAATATAGTGACCCCTTATTCTTTATTTTCATTTTGTCACCTACAAGTGAAACAAGATTAGAAAAAAAAATGGTAGAGTAAAAACTAGAAGCAAAATACAGCCTCTCTGGCACCTGAAATCAAGATAGCTGGAAGACAACAACTTGGCAAAGGAAAAGAGGTAGAGCTCCTCTGTTGACAGAGAGGGAACTGACAGGAAAACTAGAAACTAGAGAGAAACTGGAGAAACAGATCACAATGCAGAGGAAAAAAAGTGAAACGTTTGGAAAAGCTAACCCGAGCACCCAGGAAAAGGGCCCTGTCTGCATTAACACAAAGTAAGCCTGAAGACAACTGGCAGCTCCAGGAAGACACGACAGACTGGGCCAGCAATGCTAGCCCCAAGAAGAGCTCACAGTTACTGTAAATTTAAAAAGCATGGGTTTTTATGCTGCAAGTGACTACTTCCTCATGGCAGGCTAGTGGGAGAAGAAATCCCATGCAATGCCTAAAATATTTGAAAATGTTTAACCAAGAACCATTTTGGGAAGTGGTTAACTGTTTAAGACTAAGTTACAGAATACCTATTGAATAGATGTACTTCAGGGTTCCTGGGGTCACTATACCAAGTGTGACTGGGTTGGAAATGACCACAGGATACAGTCACAGAGAGGACATTGGCTAGACATACACCACATGAGAAGCTTAAACTCAGGGCAGGAAGGGTACAGGGGTCTTGTGCTCCAACTTGAGAAGCCAGGCCAGTCATACTTCTTTTTTAAGGAGACGGCATGTGAAGGTGTTGATATGAAGCCCTGACTCCTACCCAATCTCTTTTAAAAAAACAATAATACAAAGATCCTCCAGAAGATACTGTCAAACATAATGCAGCAAATCATTAAAAAAGATCATGTATCATGACCAAGTAGACTTCATTCCAGTGGTGCAAGAATGCCTCAACATGCACAAACCAACTAAGGTAATGTATCACATAAGTAGAAATGAGGACAAAAACCACAAGATCATCTCACTCGATGCAGAAAAAAGTCTTTGAGACAATCCAACATCCATTCATGATAAAAAAAAAAGAAACACCGTCAAGAACATGAGTATAGAATGATTATATCTCAATCTGATAAAAGCCATTTATGGCAGACTTACTGCAAACATACAAAATGAGGGAAATCCTGAAAACTCTTCCTCTAAAATTAGGAAAAAGACAAAAAATGTCCACCATTCCCACTCCTGTTTTTGAAGCTTTAGCCAGAATTGTTGGACATGAGAATAAAATAAAAGGGATGCATACAGGAAAGGAGGAAGTCAAAATATCCTTATTCACATATGTTGTGATCCTTTACAGAGAAGATCAAAAAGTTTCACTAAAAGACTATAAAAAAATTCAGCAACAGTGTACAAAATCACACACATACACACACACACACGTGCACACATACACACACACACATGCACACATACACAAACACACACACATACTAGTATTCTTGTGCACCAATGAGGAACCAAGAAATAAATTAGGAAAACAATACTATTCACAATAGCTGTAAGAAAAATCAAGTATAATATCTGTAAAATTTATAACAACTAACTCTTGAAAGTAAACTATGTATTCAACAACAGATGAATTGATAAAGAAAAGGTATTACTTGTATCATATGCTAATACTCTGCTAAGAAAAGGGATGGACTTGAGTCATTTTTCAGAAAATGCAGGTGCCTTGAGACCATAATGTTAAGTGAAGCAAGTCAGACACACAAGCTTAATTATCGCATAGTTTCTGATATATGAGATACTCAAAGTATGAATAAATTAAAAAGAAAAATAAAATATACATAATGTAAAACAGAGAGAAAGGTCTTTTGCAAATGGGAAGAAGGCAGAGACTGAGAGTAAGGAAGAGAAGGGGATGGGATGTGAAAAGAATTACGTTGTATTATGAGTACACCAACTCCCTCCAATGAATGTGATCATTAGATGTGCAAACATACACCGATAAAAATAAAAACTACAAAGCAGAAGATAAAAGTGAGCCGAGTGAAGAGGTTAGGGTTAGGGGTGCAAATGGGAAAAATATTTGAAGTATGTTATGTGCATGAACAATTTGTGTAATGAAAACAAACTGTATAACCAATTGTATTTTTAAAAAACCTCTGGGAAGTGATATTTTCTGAATTTATTTAGATATCTAGTTACCCTGCCTATGTTTTTTGACCTTTATCCTTATTTTTATAATTAAATTTGAAATAGCCGCAGGCAAAAGCAACTTTTAAGTCATATAAACACACAACCACACCTTCAGTCTCTCTCTCTCTCTCTCTCTCTCTCTCTCTCCCATCATACACACTTTGCGTTCTTTTTTCTATTCTCAGCTTGTCATTTTTCCTTCAAGTAAAACCATTATTTAAAAAGCAAAAATACTTTTAGCTTCTTGAACTTCACATAATAATCAGAAAAAAAATTAAAGAACTTCACAAGCAAACTTCAAAAGAGCTCTTGTGAATATTTCCAAAAAAATTATAATTAATTCAAACTCCATAAGAATCTAAAAAAGCCTTTTATACAATAATACTGTCAGTAAAACCAAAATACAACCAGTCATGGTATCTTATTTGAAGCTCCTCAGTTTCCTTGAAAGTTACATTTGTTCCTCTTCTTTCAGACTTGTACAATTTTAACTTTCTACACTTACACCTATATTGACAGCAAGCCAAGGAACACAAAGAGAGAAAAATGGATGGAGAAGAATACAAAACATTACATATGACCTTAGAATAAATTTTTTTAAAGCAAGAAGATAGATCTTTAGAAATGCATTGAAACGAACATGTCTTAAAGCAGGCAGAAAGTAGGCAGGTAAAGGATTCTGCTGGTTGATGTCATGAGGGTATTACTCCAGAGGCAGTGTCCTGAACAAAAGCAAATAGCGCACAATATGCTGGAAGAAACATAAACAACATAAACATAAACAACATTGTCTCCTTGGGAAACAGTATTGATGTAGTAGAAAAAGTGATTCACATAGTGATTTGGGACATTATTTTAAAAGATATGAAATATAAGAAGGTCAACAACTCATCTGATTCATAGCCAATAGGATGCCTTTAAGGTATTATAGTGGTTTTATGAGTAGGTAATTGAACAGTTGCAGATATTTGACAAAAATGGGGGGTGTCAAGATTATTAATGTCATCAACATGAGTGACAGATTATCAATTAAATAATTATTCATCAATTTTAATAATTGTCACAATGCTAAGTGGAAAACATGAAAACACAGTTCCCTGTCCTCAAGTATATGATTGTCTATAGGAAATCAAAATGGTTAATCCTTCCCCATTAAAAAGAACAAAGCAACAAAAGAGAGATGCTCCCATACACATTTGTCTGAGATTCAAATCTTACATTGATCAAATTATGAATAGATAAAGCATGCTATAGAAAAAAGATATAAGAAAGAACATCAACAAAACCTTAAAAGATGATTATTATTTCCTTGGATTATCCAGTCATAGAAGGACCTGTTTTACTACATGAGTATCATAGCTGATATCCCGATACTATACAGTCCACATCTTCTACCTGCTTCTTAACATCAAGGCAGATATTCCAACCAGAAGAATCACTGCCATTTTTAGTTGCCAGCTAAAGAAGCCTCTTACATTTAGGCTTCTCAAATAAATACAAAGAAAAGCATTCCAAACACAGTGAATAATCAAAGGCTTATATCGATTAGAACATGCATTCATCTTATTCAGGAAACTGCAAATAATTCCCAACGAGGAAGAGCACACGAGGATAAGGCCGATGAGTGAAAATGGGAATTAATAAATAATTACTCAGTTTGATATGCTAAGAATTTTGTGTTTAGCCTATAAATTATTTCAACTAGTAAATATTTTAAAACTGAAGAGAATCACGATCAGGGAGGCCACTCTTCCTAGAAACCACAGAGAATAGAGGTTAATACACAGCTTGGGGGAGTCCAAGTTCCCAATGGAAAAGTTATTAGTTGCCTATTTCAATAGTAGAGATGAAAAAGAGATGATGGAAAATTCTGAGAGCATAAGAGCACTCAATAAAGGAAAACAAGAGATGATAGAATGATAACTTGCCTCACTTTGTGATTCTAGCTGGATCAGGATTAAGTAAGTCGTGTGGGGGAGCTGAAAAAAGGTTGGAGATCAGGTGTGGTGCTTCAATAGTAAAGCAGGCAGGTAGCCTGCAGGAGTTTTCAAATAGCTTATCCCATTTGTTTGCTTCTGTATACAAATGAAACTTACCTGATCCTTAATTTAAGGCCTCCAGAAAGAAAGCAATATGATTTAACTATGTGGACAGTAATTATAATAAAATTAGCAGAAAAAAAGAAATACATAGTGGTATTGGTGACATTTCTGTTGAATCTTCCACTTCTGGTGCTAAAGAAGGTTCTTCTTTGATGGATTCTCAATCCATTATGAATGTAGCTGGTGGTGGATTTCATATTAATGCCTCTACTTGGGACAGAAACTAGTCTTCAAGTGACCCTGTATTCAATTTCTCAGCTTACAAGAAAAATACAAAACTGTCTAATGTAGGATGGGAATATTTTTTGAGCAAGACCCTAAAATAATGTAGTGTCCCTAAACCTCAGTTGAGACTCAATCTTCTTTAATTAATTCTATCTCCCACCTCTAGGATCTGTCCATTTGAACTGGGAGATTTTCCATTGACTTCCATCTTCTTAAAATGAAGTTGAGAAACTGAGGATCTGTTACTATTATTCTTCAGTTTTCTGAAGCATATAATAACTAATCTTTTATTCAGTATTTTTATATGCCATATGTTATTGAAGTATATTAGTGGTAGTTTGTAGGTGGAATTATCTGTTTCTATAGGTGAGGAGATGGAGGTTATGAGCGTTCATTAATGCACCTCAAACTACAGAACTAATATATGGCTGGAATTGGAACTCAAATACTTCATTCTACAGTTTTATCTTTGTTAGTATTAAAATATGCCAAATAATTTAACTGGCCAAACTTTAAGCCAACATATATGTCAGAACCATAGAACATTTTGAGCCAAAAAAGATTGTCCTAGCTGTAAGAAGTAACAGATAATGCATTCCCACTTTTTCAAAGTTGCATTCTTTAGGGAAATATTTCAACTGTGCAGACTGACTTTTAACTTTCACCACCATCAAGAGTACATAATTAGGTGGCAGTGACAGTTGAATTGAAATAAGACATGTTCGAGGAATTTTGAATCAAGATATAAAATGATTTAATAACAGTGTAGTTTAGCAAAAGGAAAATATATGCTGAAGACAAAGGGAGTTTGTCAGATTATAAAATACATACTCATGTCATGGTTTGCAATCTAAGGAGAGAAACAAATACAAAATAAAAGGCAGAATGTCACTCAAATTCACATTTCAAATATAGCAGTACTATGATCATTCTTACTGTAGGTTTAGAACCCATAATTTCCCATTTCCATAAGCAACTTCAGTGTGACCATTTGAGTAAAATAAAATATATGATCCATTTCTACTCACTTTCCACACTACTTCAAGTTTGACCAAAGCATCCATATATAATTTTTCTAATACTTTATTATTAATCATTCCCACTGGTACTTTTCTCCTTTTCCACTTATCTACACTTATTGGGCCTCGGAGAATAATACGACACTGGCAGTCAGAGGTTCCCTCTTCTACTTGCATGATAAAATGTTCTATCTTTATATTCATACTTTAGGAATTCATGCATTTCTGACTTAACAACAAATCAGTCCTGAGCTGACAGAGCTTGTAATCATCTAGGAGAGAAACTGTCCAGTGTTGGTTGATGATTTCATGCTGGAATTGAAAAACAACACTTCTATACCACCAGCTTGGCTCATCATTCAGTTTTCCAAATCACATATTTAGGGTGAGGGAACACTCTTTTCCAATATATGTATATACTGATTGGGAATTTGCATAGGTAGGATAAAATGCTGTGTTGCCAATAAAATAATGGCAAATAATAAGGAAATGTTCATACACCACACATAGCATATATCAAATGTGAATTCCAAGGTAATAGCCAATAGTGGAGGCCAGAGAGAGCAAGAGAGACATGGTTTAGATCTAGACTGTCTCCAAGAATTCCCAGCTCACAGGTGGGGCTTTAGAAATGTGTTTGGATTATGGGAATGCTGTACTCACCATGGATTCATCCACTAATAAGTTCAGTAGCCAGGTGTGCTCTCAGGAGGTGAGGCCTGGTTACAGACAGGTCACTGAGACACTCCCTGGCTTCTCACTTTATCTGTTTGCTGGCTGCAGCAATGCAAACAACTTTCCTCTGCAATATCTTTTGCCAGGCAGTTGCTGCTACGGTGCGCGATAAGATGAATTGATCTGTGAACCAAAATAGTCTCCTTTAAATTGTGAGTGTTGGCAACTATGTCTGAGGAAGGGGACAGAGAAAGGAAGCATGAGAGAGCTGGAGCAAGTGAGTGAGGCAGAAAGAAGAAGATGAAACCAGAGGTATGAAAACTCATTAGCATCAGTCTCGTCGACAGTCTGCTGTCTACTGAAACCACATACTTCCGTTACAGCAAGTGAGACAGTGTCTCAAATAAGCTTATTCCAAACCAAACCCAAAGCAGTCATGATTTTAAGAATACCACAAAACTGGGCATAGCAGTGCATGCCTGTAATCCCAGCACTCTTGAGGCTGAGGCAGGAGGATCACTGTGAGATTATAGTCAGAAACTGTCTCAAAAAAAATACAGCAAATTTCTTTTCATTTTTTTATTGTGGTAAAATATACAAGACTATCAATTTTTCACTGTAACAATTTTTAAGTCCATACATAGTTCAGTAATATTTAATGCATTCTTATTGTTTTACAACCAGTACCTACAACCAACTCCAGATGTCTTATTTTCTTATTGTTGTTTTGTTTTGTTATTTTTTTTTTTTTGCAAAATTACAGCTATGCTCATTAAGTAATACCTTTCCATTTCTCAACCCTGAAAACCTCGTTTTACTGTCTGTCTATATAATTTTGGCTAATTGTGTAGCTGGCACATGATGTAACTGGAATCATAGAGTATCTGTCTTTTTATGATTGGCTCGTTTCTCAGCTTAATATCTTCAATGTTAATCTGTACACATTGTAAAATGTCAGATTTCATTCCCTTTTCAGGTGTGAATGAGATGCCATTGTATACATGTACTACATTTTGTTCATCCATTCATCCATTGATAGACAACTGGAATTCTCCCATTTTACATGTTATGTATAATGATGCTATGAACATGAGTACACAAATATCTTCTTTCAAACCTGCCTTCAATGCAATGTGGAAGAGCGGGAGTACATGGTAACTCCACTTTGATGTTTTCAAAAAGCAGCATACTGTTTTTCCTAGCAACTGCACCATTTTCCATTCCTCCAGCATTGTTCAAGGCTTCCAGTTTGCCCTGTTTTAGCAGTTATATTCTTCTTTTTGACAGAAGGCATCACAATGGATATGAGATGCTATGTCATTGTGGTTTTGATTTACATTTCCACAGTGATTATTAATGTTGAATATTGTTTATGTGCTTTGTGACCATTCATATATCTTATATGTGGAAGGAATATCAATTTAAATTCATGAGTCATTTTTTAATCAGGTTGTCTGCATTTTTAACATTGATATTTAGGAATTTCCTATGTATTATGGATATTAATCCCTTACCAGAGACCATATGATTTTCAAATATTTACCTCCACCTATAAGTTACTTTTTCACTATTAATAGTGTTCTTTAGTGCACAAAAACATTTTTTTAATTTCCATGAAATTCAGTTTGTCACTTTTTTTCTTTGATGGCCTGAGCCTTTGGTATTATCTATGAGAAATAATGCTAAACTCATATCATGAAGATTTTATCATATGTTTTCTTCTAAGAGCTTTATAATTTTAGGTTCAGTGTATAGGTCTTTGATTAATTTCAGTTAATTCTTTCAAAATATATAATTAGTTTTGTAAAGTAGCAGATAACACCTGTTTTGTATATGAATGTCCAGTTTTTCTGTCACCATTTGTTATAAAAATTATCTTTTATTATCTTTTGTACCATATTTATAATATAATATGAGAATTATTTCTGTGCTTTCTATTTCATTTCAGTTGTTTATAATACTATATTTGTACTACAATCACACTTTTTATTGCTGTAACTTTGTAGCAAGTTTTGAAGTAAGAAATATGAATACTTAATTTTGTCCTTTTTCAAGATTGGTTAGGCTAACTCTATATGCATTTCAGGATATTTCTGCAAAGTTATTACCACTTTGGTAGAGATGTGTAGATTTTGGAGTATACTATTAGCACTTTTAAATTTTTATCATTCAAGAACATGTAATAGCCGGGACCCAATGCAGGTCCTGAGGTTCTTGGGGTTAAGGACCGGAGAGAGGATGAGAAAAATAAAGGGTCAGGTGGAGCCCTTATCCTCCTGATGGGAGGAAAGGAACTGCTCAACCACTGTAGCACCTTTATTTGTATACTGGGAAAGATGATGTCAATTTCAACCCCTCTGCCTTGCAACACTTTGCTTGGCAGGCCTGGACCCCTTGCCTTCTTGGTGCTGGAAGAACTTATTTACATAGCTTATTTTGATCTCTCTGTTTTTTCTGGGCTTGTTTGCTTTAGCCCCACACATGTGATCAATCTCCAGCGTCAATGGCTCCCAACATGTGATGCCGTTCCATTAATTTAAATATATTTAACTTTTAAGCAAAGATATTTATGTTGTATAACCTCTTTATGACGTTGGTACAACCTTAAACTCTTTGGTCTGATTAATTCCTTAGAATTTTTTCATGTTGTTGCTACTGTAATTTGCATTATTTTCTTAATTTCCTATACAGATTGTCCAATGCTACTGTATAGAAATGAATTTGACTATATTGTGCTTACCTTGATCTTACTATCTTGCTTCATTTGTTAGTTCTAGAAATGACTATTTGTGTGATCTTTATGTTTCTCTACATTTATACAATTCACAGGAAAAAAAATTACATCTTTTTCAATTTGGACATCTTTTTTTTTTCTTGCTTAATTGCTCTGTCTAGGTCTCAGGGATATTTTTGAATAGACATGGAAAAAAACGGGCATACTTTCCTGGTCATACAAAGTTTCTATAAGATGGAATGAGTAATTTCAAACATCTGTTTATTATACAATACAGTGACTATAGTTAATAACAATGCTTATTTGAAAATTGCTAATAAAGTATTCTCAGCAAAAAAGAAATCAGTATATAGAGTGATGGTTACACTGATTACCTTCACTAATCCTTTTACCATGTACACATTTCTAGTAGATCTTTTGGTCCATAGTGTATATATATATATATATATATATATATATACGCTTTTATAATTATATATTAATAAAGTTGGAAAAAGAAAAAAGAAAAGAATCTCATGTTTCTAAATTATTGCATGTTGAGAAGATGAAAAGAAAGGGATGTTTTAAAAGCAATTCACATTTTTCACCACCACAGCCCTTCGTCAATGTGTCTGGTCAAGCTACCCTTTCTTCTTCTAATTTTTCTGAGTTAAAATATTGTGCTGTGTGTTTTGATAAACCCCAATGGGATGGCATGGTAACACTTTCTATTTGTTTCCATATTTTTACCTTCATGAGTGGAAAATATGTGAGCTCTTGTGAGGAACCAAAGAGTGCTAAAGTGCTATGTGGATACAAAAATAAATTTATAATTATTAAGAACTAATACATATTATATATCCTTCACTTGTCAATAGACATGTAAATGAATTCTCTCTCCTACTAATGTTAAAAATATCTTTTCTTTAGAATTTATGATTATTAAACTTGAGTGTCAGTTTAACTGGATTAAGACATTTCTAGGGAAGTGATTCAATCATGGGCCAGATACCCTCATCAGCGTATTAATCTGCTGATGAACCAAGCTGAATGTGCTGGTAGAACACAAGTGGAAACAGGTTTGGAGGGTATATTTCGCTTTCTGGTTCTTTTCCTCTTGCTCTTCTTCTCTGGTCACCACAAAGTGACTTGCTTTGCTCTATATACCACTGTTTCATGATGTTCTTGCCTTGGATCCATTTGATCATGTACTGAAATTTCTAAAACTGTGAACCAAAATGTGTCTCTCTGCCTTTAAGAGGTGGGTGTTGGATATTTTGTCCCAGCACTGAGAAAGCTGACACAGAACCCTTATTTATATGCTAAGCAAATTAGGCTCCTACTTGCAATTTAAAACACTTTGGGGAGAAGTAATCCCCAAATTAACAGCTACATTTTGCAAATGAAGAAAGGACCTTAGAACAGTAGCCCCCTTGGGGACCACAGGACTGGCATGTGTTGTAATATTTATATTTGATTTTATTCTAGTTTTGTGTACTCTGAAGAAGCTAGTTCTGGCTGTAACCAGAATGTTTTCAGCCTACAGGACTGAACATTCTAGTGAATAAAAATTCCAGATCAATCACTGTTCTTTTTTCTTGTTGAAATTTTGGTGTACAAGACAGTTGTGTGGTGTTGGAGATTTCCCACAAATATTACGTGTTTCCCATGAGCAACTGTGTATCTGCAGTCTCTGAACATTGTGTTATAAGAGGTTAAGGGTTTTACTATGATGGATAAAAATCTCTAGACTTGAAAATACATACCCCATACTTGCATTTAAAAGAAGTGCTTGTAAAGAAATAAGCTGAAAGAGTTTCAGTGAAGACTCCAACTTGTAACTCATTTAGCTGAAATCTTCCTGTAGAAAACAAGAGGAGAAAATTTATTGAACACTGAATACATTCACAGATGTTTGGAAGATTGTTAAGACATTTTTTACCTTATTTTATCAATTACTATCACACCAGGTTAATGTAAAGACGTAACATGCTGTATAATTTATTTTTTGTGGTAGACCCTCCTTATGTAGACCAGGTTGGACTTGAATTCACTACACCGCGCATGTTAGTCTCAAACCTGTAGTTCTCCTACCTCAGCCAGACAAGTGCTGAGAATAGAGGTGTGCATTACTGCTCACATAGTATTTTATTTTAGGTATAATCAACCTATACCCTTCTACTATATCAGTGGTGGCAGACCTATGACATATATGCTGCAGCGGAGGCCAACAGCCCACTCTGTCAGCAGGTGAGTCCAGTCGCCTCAGCCAAAGTTTGACAAATTATCAGCATGCATACAATAGCAATGAGCATATTAGTTGTGCAAAAGCACACCAAATACAAAGTTTTACCTTTCCATAAAGACCTGTCTGTATCCATGAAAGCTCTGTTATCGCATTTTTCTTTTAAGACAAATAATATAATGTGTGGGTTGTTTTCTGTAAGTGAAAATTTAAATGTCCAAGTACATTTGCAATGTTGGCACTTTACACTGAATTAGTAGATTTAGGATGTCAGTTTGGGCACTTGGGTCTCAAGTCATCATTTTAGTGTATAAAATGCCACTTCAGGAAGTGCTATGCAAAAACTAGATGGCAAGAGATAGGAAAAGTCTGGCCTTAATAGATTAAGAACGAGAAGTTGTGTTGGCCAGGCCAAGGTTCCTGTGGAAGAAATTCACTGGGTATCTTGAGCAGAGTGCTAAAAGCAGAGAGAGCTGCTGGAAAGTCAGGAAGAAATTGCCTTGCACAGGATTCACCTCTGAAGAAGCTTAAGAGGATGGGGAAGTGTTGAGAATCAACCTGTCTGACTGCAATAGTAAGAACATAGAGACTTATGGGCAAAGGCATAAGATGAATTGCCTGGACCAGCAAGTAAATGACAGGCAGGTTTCGCAAAATGTAGAAAACTAGGAAAAGAGTACTGGATGTAAAACAGTGGGAAGTACTCTAAATCCTGATTGAAAGGGAAGAGTGGGAAAGAAAAAGAGAAAAAAAAGAAAAAGAAAAAGAAAAAGAAAAAGAAAAAGAAAAAGAAAAAGAAAAAGAGAGGTATGGTTCAGACTTCAACAGTTATGAATGAATTTGGCCAGACAAGCAAGTAATGCTGATACCTGAGATACCATAGAGAAAACACCTGACAACTTCCATAATTATATTCAATTCTATTTGAGATTCCAGCTCTGCTGAAAGAATCCCGTAAGTTCCTCAAATGTCCAGATGCTATAAACACAGGAAGGAAGAATGATAGCACAACGAGCACATGGTAAGGCCACTATGCAGAGAAATGACTTCAAGAAAATAAATTGTACATTTTTCCATAGGGTTAAGGGATGCGCTGTTCCACTGACTCAGTGCGGCTGGGTGTGCCCTCTCAAGCTGACCGTTTCTTAATGCACCATAACATAGATACTGAATGTTAAGTGCATAGTAAACTATATATAATAAATTCACAAATTTATTTTGTACACATAGCACAAACAAGTTCACAAATTTTTACACATGCAAGAGACTTAGACACTTAATAAATAAAATACCAGTGGTAGCTGCTACAGACAGTGACCTATTGGAGATTTTTAGCTTTTTTTGTGAGCTTTTCTACACTTCCAAATTTTATGCATTATGCCATCATTACTTGTGCAATCTAAGAGCAAACAATCAATTATAAAACAGTTGCTATGCTTCCATGATAATTAATCCGGATGTAGTAGCATGAATTTTCAACAAAGGAACATGTATAAAATATAAAAGAAGGAAGATAGATACTAAGTTAATTTCATTAGGAGTATACATATATATCTACTAAAATTAACTCTGCTTCTTATTTCTACTTGTCTTATAGATGTTACCTCCTAATCTTAACACTTCTCAAAAACAAGAATTTCTATAGTCTCTAGTATTTAATTATTTATTACTCATCATCTGTTTCAGTCTTGTCCTTTCAGCTAGATTTTTGCACACCTGATTAGCATCAGAATAATACATAATAATACTTTCAGAGGATATGTTAATTAATTCTTTGTTTTGCGGTTGACTTTGAGGTAGTTTAGTCTCAAACATATTCTGATAAAGCAGACACTGCAAGAAACTCTATGAACATTGATTAAAAAAAGAAAAATCTATGAGTGAGGTCAGAGCCAGCCACCAAGTGGTCAAAAGCAAAGAAGGACTGAATCTAAGACTGATGACTCTTTACAACACACTTTGTAGTAGGTATTCAAGTGGGAACAAAGAACTGAAATTGATATGTCAAGGAATATCCTTGAGATTTCACAAGAAAACTCAAATCTGCTTCTCTAAAATGCTGATAAATGTGGTTGTGTAATAAAATGATTTTAAGACATGAAGCCCCAAACCTCTAGGCTGGTTTGGTAACTCCAGTTCACCACAGACTCTATTATTTGCTATTTTAATGCTGTCTTATTTGTATACACAGGTTGATTTCTAAACAACGATAAGTATTGACATTTTTTGTTCCTAGTTATAGAAGTTTTCATAGTTTCATTCATGGTAAAACATGAAATGAAATTATCTAAAAAATATTATGTCTCTTTTGTTTGGAGGCATAATGTAAACCCAGCTAAGAGAACCATCTTTGGCAGAGCCTCATGTCTTCCTGAAAGAACCAGTATAAACTTATTTTTGCATTCTAAATCTTTTCATATAAAACCTATTCTAACTTCTATTTTTGCTAATGACCCTGATGTGTTTTCTCACAGAATGAATTCGACTAAGAAGTAAGAAAATACTACACAACATACACTTTTCTTACAGGATGTAGTGCCATATGGTCTAGCAAAACTTATCTATACTAAGGTTTGAAGCCAGAAATCTCACTTTAGATCTTAAGGAAAATGACACGTGAATCATGAGAATGAAACTTTAATGAAATTATAATAACATAATCAACTTTTAAATCATTGGATTTCAGTGATTGAAATTACTATGACAACTATGTTTTAAATAAGATTGTATTTTCATAAAGCTATAAATAGATCATGTCAATACTGACTTCAGCCTGGCATCTTTTATGTTACCATGAATATTCTTGCATGAATATTTTGCAAAAGTCTAGTGCTCTACAGGTGGATTTATGATACCTGTAAATACATAAAACTACAATTATATCTTCTTATTTTTGCCAGTCTGAATTCTGGGACAAGACTCCCTGTGGTTGAATCTGATTTAATTAGATTATGACTTTGACAATTTCTTACACATTCTGCATCACAGTTGCCTCATCTGTAAAACAGGAGCAATGAGAGGCTTCATCTCATAGAATTGCTTTGAATATTAGATAAGTTAATAAATTGAAGGAAGATAGAATATTCCCTAATAAAATACCCAGGGAATATTCTCTATTATTATGAAAATAGGCTTTTTAAATAGAAATATTTGTTTTATTGACTACACCTTTTTACAGAAATGTTGCAAATACATTTTAAATGCATCAACAGATCCTGATACCTCTATAATTATTCCTAACATATACCTCTGGGAACCTCAGTGCCTTAAGCCAACCCAGTATAGATTCCTATTCATCATCATCCATATAGTGAGTGCTGATGAAACACAGGAGATAAAACATTCATAGCAACTCAAACATGCACTTCCAAATTGTTGAAAGCTGTTTCATCATTAAGTCAGGCTATCAATCTATCATTTGCTCAAGTCAAAATGTCAATCTTCATTTAAAAACTAGCTACACAATATTATAAAATTTGGTCATTTTAAAAGAATATAACTATTTGCAAATAATTTATTATCTAATTTTTATTTAAAACTGAGTCAAGAAATGATTTAATTACTTTCACAAGAAATACTATCAAGGAATGTAAATAAAATGTCAAATGAAGTAGACTGAAGAGCAAAGAGTTTTTGAACAATGAATTATTATGCAAATTTTTTTCTTATAAAATTGTTCATCATATATCTTTTAAAATGTATTATTTCATGAAATACTTCCAAATAGAGAATTTTTTTCTACCCAAATATGAAAAGAATTGGAAAAATGATATTAATATGAAATAAGACAGACACAGAAAGACAAATACAGCATGTTCTCATTCACTTGTGGGAGCTAAAAACTGGATCATTCACACTGAAGGAGGGAATAAGACAGAGGTCACCCAGGCTTACAAAGGGAAGAGGGGAAATGGGACTAGAGAGGAGAATGGGTACCGAAACTCTGCTGAGGGAGGTGGGAAATAGTCCTAATGTTGTGGAGCATGGTAGGGTCACTACAGTCTACAGCACAACTTAAGGAGAAGATTGAATACATAAAAATGATAATGTTTGAAGAGCTATAAATGATAATTATCCAGATATTATTATTACATGTGGTTCACGATTGTCAAGTAGCAATATTATCCCCACAAGTAACTACAAATCTCCTACAATTAAATAGGAGAGACCACTAACTAGCTTGTCAAAATGTCTTTTGATTTGTTTTAAACGCAAGAGGAATACCCTGTTCTTTTAGGTTTATATATCACTGGATCTAAGAGATTATCACTGCCCAAAAATCTTTATAGTTTTAGAAGGAAGAAGATTTGATCAGAATTCATTCTACCTAAAAGTGAAATAGAATAGATTAAAATATGATTGATCCAAAATGAATTTCTTTAGGTAGAGATAAGAGTAGGCTCCAAATATATTGTTTATTACATTTGATATTTCCACTCACATTTTCAAGTATTTTTTTAGAAGACGCCATTTTGCAAAAAAAGTTAATCTTTCAATATCACTCTCGTCCAAGAGTGGTACTCAGTGGGTAACAAAACTGACCTCTTTCTGTCCTATCAACACATAAAACATTTAGAATAAGGACCTCTGCAAAGGTTTAGAGACTGACAAAACAATATCTCAAGATAAAACAAGAAAACAACCTCCCTTAAAAATATGAATTTAAAAATGATTATATATTCTTTGAAGATAATCTAGTTTATACTGGTAGTGTGAAAAGATTTTATTTTTGGAAGAAGTTAAAAGGGTAACTCAGCATTACTTATAACATGACTTTTATTATTTGAGCATTGTTTCTAGCCATTTTAGAAATGGTGTGAAAACTTTATATTAAAATCTTAAAAATTTCAATACTTTGGATAATATATCGATATATTACCAGATACACTATATTTTATCAATATAAGTATTAGCCTCAAAAAAGATACTGTATTCCTAACTCCATATTGACAATATATTATTATTCCTTATTTTTTATATTTTTAAATTTTTAAATATCTTTCTTAATTTGATGTTAATTATTTAAAATCAGTGGGGATACACATGGCATTTAGCTACATTTTTGATTCATACTAGAAGTTCCTTTATATGACCACTCTTCACTAACTAAACTCATAAAAATTTATCTTGCATTAATTTTTATTCAACTGTCTAAATTAACCAATTTAAAATTTAAAACACATAAAATCAAAAGGCACTTAGTTTACCACCTTTTATTTATATTTTGCTTAAAGTTTAAGATATGTAGAGTGAAAAAAGAAAAATAATGTGTTTCATATGTCTAAGCTTTTTCAGACATAGTTCTCTTATAATATTTTAATGACCTTCATTATATCAAAAACACATTTTTAGGATCTAACCGTTACCTAGCCAAAGAGGGCCTAGCACACTGTATTGTCCAAGAGAAGACTGAAAAACTTAATGATGTCTCCAAGTCATACTGCCACGAATTGTAGAGACAGAATTTATTTGCATTGGTTTCAAAGTCAGAAATTCCCTTTACTAATGATTAGCTTTTGTTAATTTCCAATAACAAAATCTCCATTTGCTGCATTATGTCTGAATTCCATTAGTGATAAAAAGCTGGCTTCCTACTAAACCAAACTATTTCACTGAAATAATAACAGTTGTTCTGTTGCTTAAGTTGAAGTCTGCTTCCCTCTTTCACCATTATTTTTATTTCAATTTCCTTAAACAAGAGACATTACTTTATGCTCCAACAGTTGATTTTCACCAAATATTTAGAGGACATTACCTGGAAAGACTTCTCTTTCATGTTAAATACATAATTTCTATCAAATCATTTTATATTGCATAATTTGGTTGCTTAAAATAACTTCACCACATGCTATATATTTTTCCAAGTCTCTACATTTTGGACTAAAAATTAGTATGAATTGTTGTGAAACAGAAACATCATCTCTTGTTCCGGATATAATTGGTTTATTAATGTACTTTCGTATTCACTTCTCTGCTGCTTTGGCAAACATTAGGTTGATGATACATACTGCAATACATTAATTCCTCTCACATGTAATACAATTGAAATTTTATGTCAAGTATTGGCTCTATCTTTCCCCTTATTATATCATGTCTTTCTAGATTCAAATCTACTATTAATAAAAATAACATATTTTGAAAACCCATATACACAAAAAATAGAAATATTTTTCCTCATTCTTTTCCAAGTCAAAGACTTTCTATTCTTTATTATATCACTATGATGTATCAACTGGGCTACACTATAATTCCTAGTTATTTAATCACACATTTTATGTTGCCGTAAAGGTGTTTTGTAGATATGATTAATACTTACAATCAGCTGACTTTAAGTAAAGATGATTAACCCTAATAACTTGAGTAAGTTGACATAATTAGCTGGAGGTGGGAGTAGGAAAAAAAGCTGAGGTTTCTCCAAGGAAAAGAGAAATTCCAATTATAGACTGTAGCTTTAGTTCCTGCTGGACATATCCAGTCTTCCTCTCCTTAAGGTCTGCCCTAGAGATTTGAGACCCAACTCTGTAACTCCCACAACCACATAAGCCAATTCCTTTCACTAAACAGAGATGAATATTTTCTGGTACAAAGACCTTTTATAGTTAGTTTCCTTCTTTCTAGTTTAGCAAAAGTGTCCTTGTCTATGACTTGGGCTATCTCACTGATGAATGGGAGAATTCTACATTTTCTACGTATGATATGACTTCCATGTATTAAGTTAATTGTATACCTTATAGAAAGAAGAACAAGTCTATTTTGTGTATGGAAATATGATAATTCCTGATATTTATTGATTGGTGTTATATATAGTTTTTAACTAAAAGATGAACACAACATACAAGTGAATGGTTTATATTTTTTTCTCCACTTCAACTTATAAACAGTAAATTAATATATGTGAAAAACATAAAATAATTATTTTCTCACCAAACTGAATTTAATTGAATTTGAAAGTCTCAATTACTTTAATTTTCATGTCTTGTTTAATGCTTTTTGATATTATGTTATGTTGATTTAGAATAACTCAGAGTCCTAGTATTGTGTTCTTGTTTGGTGCAGAGCTTCGGTGTTGGAAAATTGTTTATTTATCCCTATAATACAAACTGTGGTCTAGAGCAGTGGTCTAGAATGTCAGCCTGATGTTGGGTTTTCTTTTCTCTGCATCTCTAAACTCGAAAGCAGGTTTAAGATTCATACTCATAGTAAAATTCTGTAATTTCTAGAATAATCATTAATGCAATTGCTCTTTCTATCATTTATGTGTTGCCTGGGAACACATATGGGAAAACAATTTAGGGGTTAATAATCAGAGTTCTTTCGAGGGGGTTTTGATGTACTGTTGGTACTTTTTAAGACAGTAAAATACTATTCAGTAATAGCTTCTTTACCTTTACAGTCACTAACTTTCTGCCTTAACTTTACCAATACAAATAATTTTTATCTTTAAGTAAAATAAATAAATACCTTAAATAACCTTCTAATTTATTGTAATAAATTCTAGCTCTCTTTTGCAAAGTTGGAACGACTGTCTCTCTCCACTACTGACAGCCTATTATCTGTTAAATATTTTAGAATTTCATTTAACAAATAATGTGAATTCAACCTTGAATGGACTGATTGTTTTATCAACATTTAACTTTATGGAACACATGTCACTTGATTATAATTAATGGACCAAAGACATGGATAGATTGATAGGTAGGTAGGTAGACAGACAGACAGACAGACAGACAGACAGGTAGATAGATAGATAGATAGATAGATAGATAGATAGATAGATAGATAGATAGATAGAAAACAACTATGGGTACTTCAGAGCTTGCAAATGCTGGAATGTTAGTTCCCTAAAACAGCATCCTACTCATATTTCTTGTTTCCTCCAGTTGCATCCATATCAGAAACTGTAGTACTCGGTTATTTTTAACCTTCCTAAGAAGAGCTGTAAACAGAGTCGCTGTGTTGAAGACTTTGCCAAATTTCAGTAACAGTACACGTTAAACTTGAACACAACATTTTCTGTTCTTGTGATATTTAAAACCTCAAGCACTACTTCTTATTTTGATTAATAAATTCAGTCCTTCCAATCATTAGTAGTGAGCATCCGTATGACTCTCTTGGGTGACAGAAAAGATGTAAGATTTCAACAGTACGGCTCTTGTGTGCGCACCAATTCTAGGCACAGCTGAATTCCTCAGAGTCCAGCAGAAGATCCCTCATTTATAGGAGCACTGATTCACAAAGGTGAGGGTGAATGGCTGCATGGTAGCTAGACTGACAGCTAACAATCTTGGCTTACCAGGCTTTCAAAAAGTTTTTTCAAGTTACTTCTTACATAAATTGATGTTATACAGTAATCGTGCAAGTCTGTCTTTCAGAACCACTACGTTTAGTCTTAAAAGGAATTTCCAACACTTTGAGGGAAATATTTTTCATCTATATGAAGAATAATTCATTTCATCCCTACGCTCTAGCTCTGGCTCTCAGCACAAGAAAATGAGTTGTTCTGCATTTGATTCTAAGATATTTAATTTCTAAGGCAATGCATGGTAACTTAGAACAAGGTATAGAATCTAAAGCAGAAAATGCATGCAACTACAAGATGAGTGGACTGTCTCATTTACAGGAAATAACCAGGCTCTAATGACTCATTTTCTTCTATATAAATTGAGGAATAAGATAAAGATGGCAAATGCATTCCTCTTATGAGGGAAAAAAATTACCTGCGAAGATATGCTAATCATATTAGGCTGATGCATCCGGTCGTAGCACATCATTCTCTTACCTCTCCTAGGAATTTGCCTGATGACTGCTGTATGCAACTAAGAGAAAGAAATAAAATTCTTATTTTAATAAAAAGCTTTTATTTTGGCTAGAAAAGGGCTGTGCTGCGAGCTCCATAGCTACAAATTTAAAACCAAATGACAAGAATGTAAATAGGAATTAAGGATTTGGTCTCTATATTACCTTTGTATTATAAATATTTTGTTAGGCTGTTAAAGTTATTGCTAGCTAAAAATTACATAAGAGAATGATTTATTTTTTTCAAGTCATGAATTTATGTAATTTTCTTATTTTGCATGTGAATCAAGCATAAATCACTTATCTTTTCTTTGAAATATTTGCCCTGAGAATCAAGGATTAAATACAAGACATTCTTCTCTATTTCTCTCCATTCTCATCTGCACAAAGAGTATTCTTTGATGTGTACTTTAAAGCAGATTCCTTTGATTATTTTTTAAACTCAGTCTATACTCTAATCAGGTTTTAAAACTGTACTCTTGCATTAACATTATGTATGCGTTCCCCGGTGCTGAGCTAATGGGCTAGGATGAGTCAGATCCCCATATATTTTTATGTTTTTTCCCCTCAGCTTGTCTTCTTTTTAGATTGAAAACTCCCTTTACTTAGCCAATTTTTAAAATGAACTTCATAAATCTCCTCACGTAAAGCACAAGCTGCAGAAATTATTTAAAGTGGAAAACTTTTTTCTCCCAATACACTTTTGTAGATTTTGCTGTAAAGGAAAATCAGTCTTAAACAGGCACGGCTTCTCCACACTGAAAGAAAATTGAATTCCTGCATCCCTGTGTATACTGCATGCATGGCATACTTTCCACATGATTTCTACCTACATGATCATCACTCAGTACTGAAAAACTCAGGGGCAAAGGAAGGTCAGAGAGGTATGAGCAGAGCAACAAAAACCAAGATGAACTGAAAATGACTTAATTTCCATACGTATTTCATTCTAAGTGTATGCTCAAAAGAGAAAAGTGCTCACTCATCTTCCTTTTCACCAAAGCTTTCCCCATAGCCACACTTCAGTTAAGAAAGGGTAAAAAGGATTTTACATTGAGTTCAGTTAACTTTCACAGATCATTTATCATAAGAAATTCCATCTGTCAGTGGCTCACATGTCCATCACAAATACTTGACAACAGCACTAAGGTATAAGTGAATAGCATTTCACAATTATTTGAGCAACATACGACGTTGGTACCATTCAATCCTTGTAAATCACACTGCCAAAGATATTTTATGTTAACTGATGAGGAGACAATGGTCTACTGATGAACAACATGTAGCAGATAACCATTGTTTTCACATTCAATCTTGTGTTATTTTCAGTACACCCAATTGCTCGGAAAGATGGCCTTGTAAGTGTTCATCTATGTGCTAAAAAATGGAAGCATCCTTGCTGGAACCTATGCATTGCTGGAATTACTTTTGAGGAGCTACCTTCTAAGTTATTAATACCTAGTCATTATTTTTTAAAATAGAGATAAGCACAAAAAAGATTAAAGTATCCATAATTCTATAAAAGCAATATTTTAATTTTTTCAATAAATTCAAACAGAGAAAAGTAGGAAGAGTGAACAGAGAACTATCATACAGTCTTCATCTTTTGCCCTATTGTTAATATTTAATATTATAAAAATTCAGTTATCCAAATTAGAAAATTGACAATGACCCAGTGCTACTAATTAAATTTCAGATTTTAAAATTTCACTAATTTGTCCATTACTATATTTCTGTCCTGTTCCAATTCTGATTAGAAATCTTAATCTGTGTTAAACTATCCTACTCTCTTCAAATCTATGAGAGTTCCTCAGTTTCCATAAACTTAACTCTTTTGAAAAGTATAAAGGAGAATGAAATCCTGTCATTTACAGAAAAATGGACAGAAGTTAAAACCATAATGTTAAGTGAACTAGTTAGAGAAGTTAGACACTGTATGATCTCTTATATGAGAAAACTAAATCATAAATTAAAAAAGAGAGATGGTGGGAAACAGAAATGCAGACTTTTTGGGAATACAGAAAAAGATCAGGGAAGGGTAAAATAGAAAGTGTGGAGAAGGGATAAATTGATCAAAACTAATCAAGATATGCTATGTACATATACTCATTCTCCAAAATGAGTGTAACTATTATGTATTACAAACATTCACTAAAAATAATAAAAAAGTATTGGCCAAGATTTTCATTTTGATGTGACTAATACTTGTCAAGAAAATGAGATAAATAGATTTTTGTTGAGAACTGTGACAGAAATGATGTGTCCTTCTCAGGGTGTCAGACCAGGGTTATGTTATGCAGGTAGGCCTTATTACTGAGAAGGCAACCTTGATTAAGTAGTTCATGTGGTATTTCCAGGTTTCTCCATTACATAGATATTACTTCCCCTTTACAATTAATACAGATATCACTGAATAATTTTTTGAGACTATGCAAATAACATGTCTTTCAAGTTTTGCCTCATTAATTTTAGCATCCATTGGATCCAGCTTACAAAAATTCTTCCTGTTTATGTTGTCCTCATTAATTTTACTTTTGCCAATTGTAAGTTTTCTTTAAAGGAGAGTTATTCCTTCTCCCTCACTTAATGAATTTATTTACAGTAAATCAGTTTGGACTCATGGGTATTTCCATTCATTGTTATTTTGGTAAGTAGAATAAAGGTTCAAAAAAGAGTGACTGTTAGTCTTGGGTATATTACCTTACCTGGAAACAGATTCTTTTCAAAGATAGTGTAGAGAAGGACAGATCTTGACATGGATGGAATTATCTAGTGAGCCCAGTCAGCCACAGAAGTCTCTAAAAGTGGAAGCAAAAGCTGAATAGGACAGAAGGATGAAAATTGAGGAAGACTTGACTTGTTCATGCTGGTTTTGAAGATGTCAGAAGGAGACCAAAAGACAAGCAATGAGGTAGCCTCCAGAAGCCCTCCAGTCCCTGACTACCAGAAGGGAAAAGGGAACTTCAATCCTATAGCAGCAAATAGATGAATTATCCTAGAACCAAAAAACAGCAGAGACATAGTCTTCCCTAGAGTCATTAGAATGGGATTCATGGGTGAAGATTGCTTGATTTAGTGAGCTGAGACCTGTGTCAGATTTCTGACCTATGATAAAATACTACATTTGTGGTGTTTAAGTCATTAGGTCTGGAGTAACCTGTTGAGACAATAATGCAAATATTAATAAAATGATCTTTTCTTCCTGTCCTCAAATTAGTTGAGCTTCAGCCATACAGAACTCTTTCACTAGAGAGAGGCCTTTTAATCATTGTGATAGTTAGTAACACTTCCTCATCTAAATCAACCATCAGGTCAACCTCATGTGTAGAAGAATCAAATTAAAAGTCTGATGATTTCATACAAGTAGAATCTATCTTAGGTTCCCTCTTCATTTTCAGAGGAAAATCACAAGAGTATACAATTTAGCCTGCTATCATAATTAAACATATTGATTTGAAACACTGAAGTATCAAGGCCTTGTACTTTTCCATTCTCTCCTAATGAATGAGAGCCAGGAACATGGTGTGTGTGCCTATGTGTGTGAGTGTGCGTGCATGCATGTGTGTGTCTGAGTATTTCCATCTTTTTCAGGTCTGTTATTAACAAGGAAATGAGACGCCTGAACACAGAAAATGACTTAAGAAATGGTTAAGCAATAGGATATACATATTTGCTAGATGTCACCTGGTCCAATCTACAAAGGCCATACTTGACATTTTAGGTCTGCACTAAAGTTCACATGGTTGATTAAAATGATCATTTTTTTCAGTAGTAATAATCTACATGTCCACAATTTGAGAGCTGACTTGAAAGTGCACTAAAGTACGCTAAAGAAGTCTTATGTTGATATCAATGTGTTACATAAGACCGTGTGGTACAGAGGAAGCACTGGACATTTAAATAGGGAAAACTGAAACAAAATGAAGAAAAATGAGCTGGGAAGATTGATGGTTAGACCTACTGCTGAGAAATGATCTACAATTCAGATTGGCTGGTCCTGGCTTTATCACGATCTTACATGATTTCAAACTATTCAAGCAAAACATGATTATTTTTGTAGAAAGATATTTCTTAATTAGTGTGGAATATATGAAACAATTTTGCTACACAAAATATTCTCTACAGTAACTCCAGCATCTGAGGGTGAAGGATCTGTGCTTCATAATTGTCAATTTTCTGCATAGTACAATGCCTCATATGTAAAACTTTCCATTGAATGTTTCATTTCACTTCAAATTTTGCTGGTAGGAGAATTTAAATAAAATGCATATATATGATAATTTAAATTAAATATGTGTACACTGATAAGTTAATTGAACAAAATTCTACACAGTGAATATATTACATACATTTGCTATGTACAGTATATTCATTAGCTAAAGAATATGCAAACACAGTCTAAGGAATGTATCTTTCCATTGGTATAAAAATAGAGGAAAGACTCTGAAAGTATAAAGAATAAGAATAAAATTCAACAGGGGAAGACAGACAATTTTTCCATATATTTCACACTGAGGAAATATACTAGTATTAGCTCTTGATTAATCAGTATTAGATGTTGATTCATCAGTAATATAAACACTGACAAAAGTTCTATCAATATCCTATATAAGGTCATTTTTGTTTTATAATGGTGATGTTAAATTTGAGACAGTCAATCTGTGGTCTGAACTGTTGATTAATCATTTCAAACTTCTTTTCACTTCATAGCTTCTCCCTTAATCTTTTTCTTTCTCTCTTTTTATTGAGCCATTTTTCTTCTCAACAGAATTCGCAGAGGTTACCCACACAAAATCACACATAACTGTATTTTCTTTGTTTGGTCTTCCACACAGTTTTAGGAATTTGAATGAGTAAATATTATCACCTTAAGGAAAAAGTATCACCTTAAGTAAATATTATCACCTTAAGGAAAAAGTCAGAGTTTGGCAATATTTCATCACTGTCAGTATTGTTTTCTTGTGATTATTGCATCTATATTTTGCCCTCAAACCAACACCAGTATTGTTTCAATAGTATGATCCAAAAGAAAAGCACTAATAATTCTTGTTCCATCTGAAAATTTTTGTTTAGCTAAGAAATAAGTATGCACACTGAGATTAGCGCTAAAGGATTACATGAATTACAAGTTTAATAACCTCCTCTCATCTAGCAAAAATATTTTCTGAGACCTTCCATGGATACCCAGAACTGTGAATATTATCAACTCTTCTACATGTACTCTGTTTTCTTACACATGCCAGCCTATGTGAGTTTGATTTACAAAAAAGGTGCAATAAGATATTAGTCACAGTAATAATAAAATAGACAAATATAAAATGCATGGCAACAAAAGTTTAGTAATTATGCTCTCTGTCTCAATATATGGAATATTCCATGGAATATTTTTAAGACCACAGCTGAACTTAGGCAACTGGAATTACAAAAAATGAAACTGAATAAGATGGCTGCTTTATCACCCTAAAAATAATTTCCATTTCTTCAATACTTAGCTCCCATTTTCTTCATTTTTCTACTGTTTATTAGTCTTACTGCAACTTGCTTAAATTATATGAGCTAAGAAGGCTACTCATTCATTCTTTTGTAAGGTATATAAAACTTGAAGAGTGATTTATAAATCTTTCCCCATGTGTTACTGTCTGAGGCTCCCGGAAACCTCAGGAACTTTCACTAACTTTATGTTTCTGCTCTTCATTTCATAAAATATAGCTCACTAGAGTTAATTGGTCCCTAAATTTTATAAGATATATATTTCCTTGCAGCAATTATTGATGCATAAAATAAAGTACAGCTTTGAATAAGTATGCAATAAGTAGAGAATACAAGAAAAAAGAATATAATTTATGACACAAAAGTCTACATTTCTTTTTCTACTAATTAAATATTTGGAGTTTAACATCTATAAAAATCTTAATAATTCATGGTAGCCTATTTAAGGGGTCTTCAGTACACTGCTTTGCTCCCTATTTTTGATTAAAGCAATGTGGAGAAAAATAGGCTGAGTATGTATTTAATAGTGAAAGATTTGAAAGCAATGAAGGTCATGCAATATTCAAAACATATTAGTAGACCCAAACTAAAATCATTGTTATAAAAAAGAAACAAACAGCCAGGCATAGTGACACATGCCTATAATCCCAGCATTTGGCAGGAGGCTTGCTATGAATTTGAGGCCAGCCTAAGCTATGTAGTGAGTTCAAGGCCCATTTGAACGTGTATAGTGAGACCTTGTCTCAAAAAAAAAAAAAAGAAAGAAAGAAAAGAAACAAACAGATAATAACACAAAACTTTCTTTTCAATAAGGTAGGATAAACTAGTAGTATAAATGAAATAAATTAGCATATATATTAAAGTATTTTTTAAAATTCTAGAATATGTTTTTGAGGAAGTATATAAACTTGTTCCTACTTCCTAGATATCCCTCTTCCTTTTTACTCTTTATTTGCATATATTGTGTTTCTTAATTAAGAGAAACCATATTGAGCTGTGTGTCTGACTCATTTCACTTAACATTATGTTCCTAAATTACATCCATTTGCCTACAAATTCTGCAAGTTTATCTTTCTTTCTGGCAGTGTAGTATTCCACTGTGTATAAATACATTGTTTTTCTCCATCTATCTGTGATGGACTATGAGCTGTTTCTAAGGTAATTGATGCTGCTATAAACATTGGTTTATGTCTTATAATCTAAGTAACTACTCTGAAGATAGTAATATACAGTGCATTAAAGATGGTTATTCTATTATTATGTTGTCATGAAACATTTTTTATTTCTCACAAAACAAAAAATATTACTAAAGATGTACCAATGTGTATTGTGCAAAGCATTATAATTATGTAATCTTTCACTATTTTTGACTAATTTTCATTACATGGAAACTAATAAAATTTATATTCTAATTAACCTGACACTTTGTTAGGTTCATCTGCTAACATCTTATTTGCACTTTTTAAAATTCAGTCTAAAAATAAAGGGATTCTTTTAATCCACATCAAACTACATTGTGTAGTCTGATGTGCAGAGTGCGACAAGATTATCATCCTCTCTTATTCCAGATTCTATTCTTACTAGTGGAACTGTACATAGAATTGTCACCTCTTCTCTACTACTTACAGTTATAAACCAAAATGCTAAAGATAGCATTTGGATATTTACACATAAACTGCTATTAAAATCATTGCTATTCTTTACATCTACATTTGTGCTTGTTTTTCAGTTTATTTTATAGCCATAGGAAGAACCAAGTATCATCTTAAGCTGATATTTCAAGATTTAGTTCAGCAATGTTTAAAAAATTATAATTGTACAATTAAAATATGTTATTTACTTCCATCTTTGCTATTTAGAAATTTACAAACTGTGTATTTCATATCTTCTTTGAAGTGCCTGATAAAATTATGTTGAAAATAACAAAACATTTACTTAATATCAATTTGTTAGTCAATGCTATCAAATAATGTATTTTAACAGAACTATATAAGTGTTAAGATCCATTAACTGACCTGGTGAGATTGGGAAATGTAATATTCATAAATGCATATCATACATGCAATCATAAGAAAATCAGTTTCTCACAAAATTTATTTTTAGGAAAACACTGTGGCTATTATTTATTATATCTTGCTTTTGACTCTTTCTTAAATAGTTAGATTTTACTTGAGTAGTTCATCTACATTTCTTTACCTCTCATTATCTATTAATTAAAGATACTGTCATCTCACGTGGACTGGGCTTCCGACTAGTTTTCAACTTCTCTTCTTCCTCAGTTCTAACACATGCTCTGCATTCCATGTGCTGCTGAGTGAATTTGAGTCAAGGGATCAGACTAAGCCCTATGTTTCTGTTACATCTCTCTTAAGGCAGTGATCAAAATTATTACAAAGAAAAGTATAAAAAGGAACACAGTCCTACAATAAACAAAAAAAAAAAGATGAAAGCCATCAATGAAGAGAAAACTTCAACTGAATCTGAAATATAGCTGAGGAAAACAAACCTAAAATTTTGGTGAGCATCTAATTCATCTAATAGATGAGTAAGGAGACTACATACTCAGGGATAGAAAGTCTAACTGAAGTTAAGTATGAGGAATGTATATGAAAACAGGTACTATGTGTAGGTGTAGAGAAAAAAGAGGCAATGTTCCTACTACTCCAAACACACACAAAAACAGTCATAGGCCTTTAAGTCATTGCTACAAGTGATAATGATCTTCTGAAAATAATTTTTTAATTGTAATAAATTTCTTGGGAAAAGGTAGAGTAATTTGAACACCTGAGAGTGTCAGTAAAATATTTTACTTAATCCAAAATGAAAGCAGTCTGTTGAACATTCTGTGGGCAAACACATAAACTACAATTATCTCTTGTACCACTATGTATTAAATGTGAATGCATGACACTGAGGTACTGTCTAATTCAGGAAAATCTGTCTCATGGAATAAAGTGTCCAAAACAAACGAAAAAATGACTGAAGATGTACATAACATAACAAACGAAATTTTGGTGAAAATTAATTTGTAAGCTCAGTGATATGGGGAATATATTTTGAGAACAAGAAAAATTTTATAGAAATAAATGCTAGGCTAAAAGAAACTAATGACAAACATGTTAGATAATAAAGCTGAAATTTTTCCTTAATATAAAAAATATGCTTTATCCAATAAATTGTTCACTATAAGCAATATATATATATATATGTATTTATATATGCAACATAAACAGCATATATACATACATGCAAAAATATTTTAATTGAGACATATTAGTCAACTAACAGGAGCTCAAGAGAAAAAAATAGAATGCAAAATAGTAGTGGATAATATTAAAAGATAATTAACCAGCACTTGAGGATGAAAAACAAGAATGTACAAATTACTCAACAGGATGAATAAAAGCAAGCTATGCATACATTGGTATTTCATATTAACAAAGATTAAAGAAGATTCTAGCCAGAAAATGAAAATCATATTATTTTTAAGTGAACCCTATTGGAAAAAGAAATGTCTTCAAATACCACAGTGGGGGAGTTAAAAATCTATAGCAATTAGCAGTTAAAAATGAGCAGGGAATAGTCTACCTTATATGTCTATCTTTTTGTATTGTTAAAACTGTACCTCACGGCCTAGTGTGGTGGTGTATTCCTGTAATCCCAGCACTTGGGAGGCTGAGGCAGGAGGATTACTTCAAGTTCGAGGCTAACCTGGAATAAAAACTAAGTGTGAGGCCAGCTTGAACTGCATAATGAAATCTCATCTCATAAAGACAAAAGTAAATAAATAAAAAAATGAAACCCTACTTCGGTACAATTAAAGTTATCAAGAAATCACCCCAAGGCTCCACTGTACAAACTCAGAGAGGACAAACCCAGGATGATCTCTAATTACATTGATCTGACTTAGACAACATTATGTGAGAAATGTGAACATGGTGTGCCTTAATAAAGAAAAAACAAGGGCTTTCATAGTGAATGTTTTCAAGTATTTACTGTATAATAGGTGGCTGTCTAGTCATATTGTGTCAAATAACTTATTCTTCATCATAACAGCCTTACATAGGCTTGACACTATTTTTTCAGCTCAGAAAAGTAAATTACTACAACTAGAGAGTGACAAAAATTATATATGAAGTCAATTGATCTGATTCCAAGAGTGCTGAAAAAATTCAATAAGAAGAAATTGAAACAAAAGTCAAAATATTGCAAAAGATAGAAAAAAAGTACATTCACAGTCCACCACGTGGCTCTGCAGTAAACAAAATTTACATGGTGACAATAAGTAAATACCATGAATTTTAGCTTTTTAATTGTGCTTAACACTTATTCTCCTAACACATACCATAGAAATAAAAGAGTTCAAACTTGACATGTTTAGGAAAAATAGGAAGAAGCAACCAAACTTTCATTCCAAGATTCCTTATCACTCCATAACTTACAACTGGAGGACCAGGAGGAAATAAATTGTTCATTATTCTGATGATGGGACATCTTCTGTCATCTTGACTGTCAGGACAATCCATATCTTTTGAGGGAAACTCTGCCATTTTTGCTCCGGTGTACTGAGCTCCTCAGCATTGGGGTCCTATTTTCCCATACCTCTTCTGACTGCAGGTAGGTGAACATTTTAGTCTCTTTCTCTCTCCTTCTCTGTCTCTCTCTCTATCCCTGTATCCCTGTCTCTGTCTTCTCTGTCTCTCTTACTTGCCTGTAAACCTGAGTCTGGTAAAAGACTTGTAATCATTCAGGATCAGCATTTCGTGTGGCACAGTGCAACACAGAAGTACAAATATAAAATTGAAATATAAAAATACAGTATTAAGATGTAAATGTGAGTTGTAGAAAAGTATAAATGAGATGAGAAAGGTATAAGAAAGGCAAAATTGGCAATATTCCTACCTTAACATGCTGAAATGGGGGAGATGTCATCTATAAACAAAGTCATAAAAAGTATGTATATTATTTTAACCAATACTTTTCTCTTCAGAATTATCCACAGCCCCACTTTCATAAATACTCTGTACATCCAAATTCTGGGTCTTCCAGAGTTACCAGATCAGCCTGATTTCGTGCTGCCCCTGTGGCTGACGTAACGGTAATTCACCAGTTCTGCCACGTTAGTTACTAATCATGCTTCTGCTTTCCAGCTTCCCAAATATTGTTTCTCACCTCTTCACACAGGTTCTCTTTGACTTTCTAGATTTGTGCCTTTATAAAAATTCCTGTTGCTGTCATTTTCCTGGTAACTCCAAGAGAAAGAAGGCAAATAAGTATGATCGCACGGCCATGTTCAATTTGAAATCCTGCCATTATTTTCCAGATTGTTTACATCTGCGGTTTAGAAGCTGCCTCTACAACAAAAATGTAATGATATCCTTTTCCTAATTTCCTTCCTATCCAGCTTTCATTATCTGATCTATCTTTGTGACTACTGTCTTAACAAAAGCCCTTGCACTTTTATTCTATTAGCATCTACCCAGGAAAACACCAGCGTTTTCTCTTTGCCTGTAAATACACTGAGGGCAGATGTCGATATTGCAAACAAGAAAATGGATAAATACACAAAGAAATAATGTAAGTAGTTTAATAATATTATATGTTATCATATCAGAAACTATAGCTTTTATAAGACTGACCAGCATGTATAATTTATCTTTTCAATATATTTTCTTGCCAATTTTCCTCCCCTAAATATTTCCTTCCATTGTTAATATCTTCAAAATTTCCTACTTCCCTTCACTTTCTTGGCAGAATTAGTCTGTGCTTATTTCACAGAGAAAATGAGAAAAAAAAATCCAAAGCTAAGCAAAGTTACCTTTCCTAGATTTACTTCGTACTTTCCATATATAATAAATGCATTTTTGTACTTATTTCATCTCGCAGCAGCAGAGAAAAGATACTTTCTTTAGTTCTGGAAAGATTTAGTTCTTGCTGTGAGTTAAATTTCACTTTAGATATTCTTCCTCTTACTTCTAGAATATCTCTACAATTTCCGAATCCTTTTTCTCTGATTGACCAATAAATATTAGAATAGCCCATGATTTTTTCCTAGGATTTCTATCTATACTTTTAACTCTTCACTTGTTCTTACTATAATCTCATCCACTTCCCTGACTTAACATCCAAATGTTTATCTCCATGAAAGCATTTGTCAGCTCGAGACCCACATATGGAACTGTACCATGTCCCCACCAGCCTTTGACCTCCAGCCCACCATGTCTCTTGCCCAGACTTCTTCCTATGTTGGTTTCAGTTTACTACTGTTTTCATCTATCTGTTCTCCACAGAACTGAAATAGGGATCCTTCAGTTCAAATCTTTTCATGTCACTCTGTGCTTAAAAGCCTCAATGGCATCTCCTTATCTCCAATTTAAAGTCTATAGCCCTAAAAAGGTTTTACAGGCCTTCCCTGCTCTGGACTTTCCTGTGATTTGCAGTCGTATTATTTACTCCATCCTTGGGGTTCCCAAGTTGTCATTCTTTTGGGATGTCTATCAGGACCTCAAAGTCATTTCCCATCTGTTGAACATGGTGTGGTGGGTGCTGTGTCATCTACATCCCATTCCAGGAATGAAGTTCGTATGACTCCAGCCTCTGAGTCTGCCACCCACAGGCATATCTCAACTCTCAGCTCCTTTCATGAACTGTACAAGGAAGGACATTGTTGTATCCGCATTGCCACAGGGTGCTTAGAGCAGGCTGCACTCAGTTGCACACTGTTGAGGAAGCATAAAAACTTGGCTTTCTACCCTCAAATTGAGGCAACTCTGAAGAGACATTGTACCATAAGAGCCCTTATACCAGAGCTCTTGTGACAACCGTATCTCAGCTTCCCTTTACTGTCTTCTTCCTGTTGCTATCTCTTCCCTTCAATAGGATAAATGTTAATAGCCCTTCCTAATAAACAGTTGCAAAACTCATTTCTCATTCAAACTGTGACATGTTAGTGTCACTTCGAATACTCCATTCCATTCCACTGCCTTATTTTCCCCATTGACTTCTCAGTGTGTACTTATAGTTTCTGTGTAAACTTGCTTGATTCTCTTATGTCGTACATGGTAGCATTCTCTGTGGCTCCATTCATGGTTCCCATTTTATACCAAGTTGTTTTGAAAATTCTATGTTTTCATCTACATTTCATTTTCATTTTCTTCTACCTTCGCATTTGTCTTAATCAGCTTTATTTTGAAATGCAGGATGCTACGTACATCACATACTCACACTACAATTCCCTTTGATTTTCTTTCTCTACATCATTCCATTTAGTTCATTATTATTTATCTTTCATTTCACTACTTAAACCATATCACACCAGGGTTTCTTCCATCTCAGTAACCAATGGTTACTTATTCTTTAATTTTAATAGCATGCTTTTATTTTCCACATATGTTGGAGACCACTATGAAGCGGCTCTGAACAGGATTTAGATTTTACTAATTGTCTTTCTATGTTTATTTATGAGTCTGTCCTAGGCCTTGGCCCCTTGCCTGGCAATGGGAGCTGATTCATAGTAAGTGAACCTCTATGAATCACTGATCTTGGCTGACTGAGGCTTGTAGTAGCCAATGAGGCCAGAGATACCTCAAAGGCTAAAATAAGGCCACAGTTGAAGACACCTTGGCTCCTCCACTAATTAAGCAAATGGAGACAGCAGTTAAAGGAAGTTCACTCCTATAGTCTCAATCCTACCATGAATGTTATCTTGGAGATAAGATGATTCTACTAAATTGGCATAATTTACCACTTGGAGAAGTCGTGAAGCGACTCCATGAGGTTCTGCTCATTTCGTTTTCTCACCTTTTGTCCTTGGTCCTAATAAAGTGGGCTAATCCAGAGAAGACTTTGCCTTATCCCTCAGAGTTGTGAACTCAACTAAAGCTTTTTGTCCTTCCTGGAGCCCCTAAAAAAAACATACAATTGTCTCTTTTTATTTAACCTCCACCTCATTTAGAAGATGGAGATCTAGGTCAGGACCCAAAACACATATGCAAGACTGAAGAAATTATATATGCCTTTCCTTCACTCTTCTTTTAGGTCTCAACAAAGTGCTTCATGCTTTCTGACTATTGAATGAGTATAAGCAAAAAACTGATTAATTTGGATTCTTCCTGCTGTCAACATAAATATTGTTTTATTTCATTATATTCTACTCTCAGGTACACAATTCCCTTCACAGTCTTGTCCCTCAAGTCTTTAGTCGAGATGCAAAATCTGTTTTGATGAATGGGAAATGGATGTGGGAGTGGAATTATGTATTAGGAGACAAGCAATTGTGGACTGTCTTTGTCAGAAAACAAACTAGTATGTTTGTGAGTCTCACACATGCAGTTGACACAGACAGTGCATCAGAGAAGTGGTGTGGAGGGTACAAAAGCATCTCCTGTCACTTTCCAGGTTAGCTCTATTTTATACCACGAGGCTGTCTGTGTCATAGCTCTAAAGTTGGACAAAAAACAACTGTCACATTTCTAATTTGAGGGACTTGATATCAGTACAAATTTAGAATTCTATTAAATTAGAAATAGATAGTATTTTACTATGGTCATATGTATTTTTTTAAAGAAGAAATGTTTATTTCTGCTCATGGTTTATAGAGGTTTCATGCTGTAGTTGGCTGATTCCAAGGCAGGGCAACACTGGAGAAGGGACTCACAGAGGAGAAACAGTCTGTGGCAGGCAGAAGGCAGCAAAGCAGTGAAGCAGCAGCAAGTGCTGACTACAGCAGCCTCCTTCCCACCCCCTATGTTTTTCTCTGAGCCACACACAATCAGGACAGGCACAGCTCACACCCAGAATGGGGCACCCTTCATCCCACTCAGAATTATGCCAAACTAACCACTGTATTAATTTAGTAACCATGTACCCCCTTATTCCAGAGTCACACACTCTATATCCAGCCACCTGGAAAAGCTCCAACTATAACCATGTGAGACTTTGGGGGGCGGGGAGCATCTAGAAAAGAGTTAGGACAAAAGTTAATAATAATAACAGTAACAATGAAGTGATGGGAAACAGAAAACCAGAAGAAGTAAAATTTTAGAAAGAAAAGGAGGATGAAGATAGAAGAATGAAAGCTGGGGATATAGCTCAGCGGCACAGTACCTGCCTGGCAAGTGCAAGGCCCTGAGTTTGATTCCCAGTACCAGAAAAAAAAAAGATAAAAAAAGTGATAAACACTCCATTAAGTGACCGCCACACAGTGGAAAATGTAAGGCAGGACTTGGCATTTACAACGCAAAAAAATGGGCACAGAAACACAGCAGGCCCGAGCTCTGCCTCACTATGCCTCCCTTACATCTAGTCGGTCCTAATACCACAGGCCCTGGCCAAGGCTAACCACCCAAGCACACCATGATTGGCAGAAGTTTACAACCAATATTACAACCTTCATTTGTTTCCATATGGAGGTTTTCCTTCTAGAACTATTTTTATTTAATTTTTGTTCAGCTAGTGAATTACATTTACAAATTTAAATATTGAGACTATTTGACTACAAATTGCATGACTCAATATTTTACCTAAAAAATATCTGTCACTACATTATACGCTTTTGGTAAATGTTTGATATTGGTTGCATTATTTTTTGCACTTAATCATGGCAACTTCGTGAGGAGGAGGCAATTAACTCTGTTTTTAATCCTTTTTGATACCAAATGTAGCTTATGATAACCAAGGAAATTTGAAGGGAACTTTTTTTATTTAAAGAGAAAAAAAAACAGAAAAAAGGTAGAAATATTACAGAATTTCAAGAAAAAAAGATAAACAGTAAGAAATCACTAGCTGATACATTACATATTGTTCTTTTGGAAATAGTTTTTCAAGTTACAAAATTAAAGCACACAAAGTGGACACTCAAGCAGTGAGAGTGCAAACAGATCTGTTCAACAATCCAATAAGAACCTAGAAATATGGTTATCAATCCCACACACCTAAACATACATGCAGCTATATCTTTTATAGTGCTTTCTATTTCCTCTTTTTTTACAATAGCAATTATACATTTTTAAACATTTATTTAAAGAGAAGGGAAAAAAGGCAAAACAGAAAAAAGGGTAGGAACAATACAGAATTCTAAAAGAAAGAAAGAAAAACAATGAAAAAAAGGAAAATGAGAAAAAGCCCCACTAAGAAATCAGTAATTTATAAATTACATACTGTCATCCTAGATGTAGTTGTTCAAGCTACTGAGTTAAAGGGTACATAGTAAACATTCAAACAGTCAGACTACAAACAGTTCTGCTCAAAGATCCAACAAAGATTCAGCAATATGGTCATCTAGTTTACACACTCAAACATACATGCAGTTATATCCCTTAGAGCACTTTCTTTTCTTCTCTTGTATAATAGCAATTACACATTTTGGTTTTATTACACTTGTAGTTCTTGCTAACTTTTTACACTAGAGACACAATATGATATTTATAAATATGATTCTTATTTATTTCACTAATGAGGATAGTCTCAAGTTGTCTCCATTTGCCTATGAAGGCCTCAAAATCATCC